>CABHPQ010173167.1:0-76679 GCA_902168405.1 Peromyscus aztecus | reverse complement strand
GGAGTCCATGCTTTGCTTTCTTTCAAGTTCTTCTTGCTCTGTTTACAAGGATAGAGTTAGACAACCAGACTATCCCACCACTGCATCTTCAAAACACCTTTGTAGTTTAACACAATAAAGATCAGCAAGAGAAACTTGGGCCTGATTCTCTAACATTCCTGCCGATTGGCTGAGTGATCTGTGACCAGGATGGGATTCCATATGCTCTAAGACAGTAACTAGCAAGTTCAAAACACCACACCTTCCTCCTGGAGAGACATACTTTAACAATATATTATAACCCAAATTGCTAAACCTGGCCAGAATTGAGTGGGTGAAACTTTGTAAATAGCCCTCCATGGAAGCTGCACACCAGTCCCTGACCCTCCTTCCTAGCTTCAGTAGCTTGAAATCAGAGGGAGATTAGAGTCCCTGACACTGGGCAGAAGATGAGCAAGCAGAGGTTCTGATGGTAAACTGGCAGCTGAAGCGGAAATGCTGCCCCACATGAGTGATGTCACAGTGCTTCTTTGGGTGCATGGGAAAGCATGAAGCAACCGCTTTTCAAAAAGTCACTCAGATTCTCATGAATTCCAATGTTGAACAGAATGTAGCTAAAACATCAATTTTTTTAAAAAATAAAAATTCAACTTTTCAAAATAATCTTCTTTTGGACTTCTGCATTAAAAAGAATGTGGCTTCTCCCTAGTGGGGCTCTCTGTACTCCACAACAAGAGCCAGTGGCGTAGTCCATATCTCTGGGCTCAGTTCCAAACAGACAAAGGCCTTTGCCTTTCATCCTCAAATCACTCTTTGTTGCTTAGAAGGCACCCTCCCTCCAGGAGAGAACAATGTGGAACCTCTTAGATATGTCCTTCTCTGGAGTGTAGGAAGAAACAGAGAAACTTTGCCTCCAGGAACATCCTGAAAACACCAGATGCTCCAGTGGGTAATGCTGTAGTCAAGGAATTTAGAGAGCCTGAAGTCACCTCATCAACTACATTAATCTGTTACATGGAAAAAACAATAGAATTGGTGCTCTTTGGGAAAAATACAAAGTAAACAAGGAAGTTTGATTGTTCACACTCTGCCCTGTAACAGGGGCACTAGTGAGGCTGAGAAAGCAATTGTTCCACATTCTTCTCCTTTGTTGGAATTAACCACATTCATCCATATAATACTCTATATGTTAAGTTCTTTCTCAAAATAGTCTTTAAAGTTAGAACAATGGCATATATTTAAAATCTAAACTAGGATCCGGTTACAGATAATGTAAACATGGTATTAAACAAAGGCACCTCTGGGAGAGAGTCTTCTTACAGCTTCATTTGATCACAGGATTTGGTTGGGGTCCCTCTCAAAATGACCCAGATTCTCTACTTGCTGGTCTCCATCAAGTCTGGTCCTGCACTAAGGCACCTCCTTCCACATTGCCCTCTGTTGAGGTTTAGATCTGACATGCTACCTGCCCAAGGTATTAAAGAAAGATATGCCTAGTTTGTTGAGTTAATCATGGTTAGTGATTGGAATTATCAGTTGGTTATTCCATTGCTGAATTCAAAGCTTAATGACATTATGGGAAGATTGTCTTTGCTTGCTTTCTATTGCTGTGATGAAACACAGACCAAAACCAATTTACAATTACAGCCCTCATCAAGGAAAGCAAGGCAGAAACTCAAGGTAGAAACCTAGGAAGGAACTGAACCAGAGACTGTGGAGGTCTCACTGTCTTGCTTCCCCTAGCTTGCTCGATTACCATTTTTATACAAGCCAGGACCACTCACCCAGGGATGGTACTACCCTCAGTAGACTAATCTTCAATTGAGAATCCCTCTTCCTAGGTGACAGAAACTAGCTGGCACAGAGGTTAGGGATGGGTAGGGGGCTGGTTAAAGAAAACAGGTCACCAGGAGCATGCCTTTGAAGGGCATCTTGTCCCTGGCTCCTTTCTCTCCCTCTTGTTCTGCCTCCAGCCACATTGAGGTCAGCAGCTCAGTCCCACCATGCGCTTTCCTCCATGACGCCTCTCATCACATCAAATACATGGAACCAGCTGACCATAGACTGACAACTCTGAATTACAAACCAAACTAGGTTTTCCCACATTTAAACTGCCTTTTTTGGACATTTAGCACCATGACAAAAAGGCTAGCTGGCAAGCCCTCGATCAAAGGCCCTGATTAAGCAGAAGTCACACTGGTTTTGAGTCTGTGAATATGTCATTTTATGGGCAAGTTTAAGTATTACTTGGTAACCTATATGTTGTCTGAAAATCTTTTTAAAAAGAAAAACCAAGAACCATCAGAGTAGGCTGAATGTGAAGCATCTCCAGGGCACAGGCACCTTCTCAATTAAAATACTGGCTTGCCCTCTTTCCTCAAGGAGACTGTTCTACCAGATGCGCTGGCAAACTATCTTTGCCAGCTTACACAAGTTAGGGTCTTTTGGGGAAGGCAACCTCAATTGAGAAAATTTCCCAAACAGACTGGCCTGTGAGCAAGCCTGTGAAACATTTTCTTGATAGATGATTAATGTACAAGGGTCCAACTCGCTGTGGGTGGTGCCACTTCTGAGTAGATCATCCTGAGTTAAATAAGAAAGCAGGAGAGCAAGTCAGTAAACAGCACTCCTCCATGGCCTCTGTATCAGTTTCTGCCTCCAAATTCCTGCCTTGACTTCTCTAAATGATAGACTATGAGCTACACAATGAATAAAGCCTTTCCTTCCAAGTTTCTCTTGGCCATGTTTTTTATAAGAGCAATAGAAACTCTAAGACAACAGAAAACTATTACATACTGACTCATAATTCTGTTCTTTTTATTTTAATAGAGAAGAAAACTTTGAGAAAATGCTAGCAAGGGACTTCTAAAGTTAAGTCGTTTGTTTACATTTTCTCTCTTTATAGACAAGGATAGGTTCTTGTTCATCTTCACAATTATGGTGTTTCTATAATTATTCAATGACTAGGTGCCAAATAAATAAACATACTTACCAATAAACAGTTAGCAGTGTGGATGGCTAAGTGGTTAGGGGTTCTTAGCTCTTGCAGAGGACTAGAGTACATTTCCAAAAACCCATATTGAGTGGTTCGTAATGAGCTGAGACTCCAACTCCAAGGGATTCAATGCCTTCTAGACTGTATAAGCATCTACACTCATGTGTAGATACATGCACACATATGCACATATATACTCATCACATGTACACATACATACACACTTAAATACATAATAAAACAGTCATCAATAACTCATAACTGACCAAAGTGCTAAGAATAAGTGAATGCTCAGTCATAAATAGGGCATCAAGTATACTCTGCAAATATTACATAGTCAATCCATTAAATAAATAGTATCTTGGAGAAAAACAGTTTCCTATGAGGCAATATTTATTATCCATCTCAGATTATTTGTATCCATGTATTTATAGTATGTAGAACATCTATACTAGTCTCTCTGAAGCTCAGGGAGACAGGGCAGAAACAGTGAAAGGGCCAAAAGAAAGGGTGAGGTGTTGTGGAACATTGTCTTCTAGACATGACTTGGTCACTGTAGTCTTAACATCACAGCAGCTGTGATTACCTGTACAAGGTCTGCCCAAGATTGGGTCCATCCACAGCCTATCATAGACTAGGGAAGAGCTCAAGGTATCCCAGACCTCACTGAGGATTTATGTACAGTTAATTGTTGACAGAGAAGGAAGAGATATTTTCTTTAGTGGCATAACCACTGTTAAGGTGCCAATATTCACCATCCTCCCTATGCAAGCTTAATAGAACCCATTGAGCTACCCCCAAAACTTCATAATGAAACCCCCTATTACTTATAATTAATAAATGGCAATAAAAATTTGTTGTTTTTTTTATAAATGGTGTGGTGGTAGATCGCTTATCTAGTATGTACAAGGCCTTGAGTTTTATCCCAAGAATGGGTGAGGGGGCAGGAAAGGAGAGAGAGTGTGAGAAACTTTCTCCAAGACAGCCATCATTAGGATACTAGCATTTCCCATTTATATGAAATGACTTCTTCACTTTAGGTTAGGAAGTGTGGCTCTGTATAGTCTCTCTATACGACAGGAATAGAGAGAACATAGAGTAGTCACCTGTATCCATATGTTCCAAGGCCCCCAGTGAGTTTCTGAAACTGTGGATTGTTCCAACCCTATTTGTATTGTGTTGGTTCCGACGTGCTTTTCAACATTATCACACAGTACAGAGTCCATTGACCTCAGATTTCATGCCCTGGTACCTCCTTTGTATCACTGTTCTGGCACAGAAGAGACATTATTAAGCTCAAAAGGGGGGGCTAGAAGAGAAGCACTGTGGTTCCACAGCAGTCCCTGATAACCAAAAAGGTGGCTGTGGTGGTTTGAAGGAGAGTGGCCCCCATATGTTCATGCATTTGCATCCTTAGTCATCAGTTGATAGACTGTTTGGGAAAGATTAGGAGGTGTGGCCTTGTTAGAGTAAGTGTGTCCCTGCTGGAGGAGGTGTGTTGCTGGGCATAGACCCTGAGGTTTCTAAAGCTGTGGATCAGGATGTTATCTCTTGGCTACTTTTCCAGCAGCATGCCTGCCATGAATGCCCCCATGCTCCCTGCAAGGATGATAATGGACTAAGCCTCTGAAACTGCAAGCAAGCCCCCAATTAATTGCTTCCTTTTATAAGAGTTGCCTTGGTCACCATATCTCTTCACAGCAATAGAACAGTGACTAAGACAGCTGCTAAGTGACTAATGGCTGGGTAATATATACAGTTTGGATGCACTGGACAAAGGGCTGATTAATGCTCAGAGCAGGATGGAGTAGGCTGCTGCCACACAATTTAAAATACAAATTATTTCTCTCTTTCCATTTGTATCTTCAGAATACAATTAGCCATTAGCTATAAGTAAAGGAAAATACAACAACCAACAAGGGCACACTAGGATCACTTTCCCTCATCTCAAATATATCCCATACAGGTTTCAGATGGTTCACCTGGTCTATCAAGTCAGACTTCAAAAAATAAACCTACTGTGGTTAAATAAGGTGATCTAAAATAGCTTTCTTCTCGTGGTCATTGACGCATAGTATTGATTTCTATAACAAATTTTAAGCATCATTTCAAGAAAAAACATAACCCAAAGCCCAGTGAGGTGGTGCTTGCCTTTGACCCCAGCCCTCATGAGGCAGAGGCCAGAGGATCACAAGTTCAAAGCATGACTCTTCTATGTAGCAAAAACCTGTCCCAAAACAAATTTGTGAAACTTTGAACACTGTGGTGTTCTGAAAGAAAATGGACCTCAAATGAGTGGCACTATTTAACAAGGTATGGCCTTGTTAAAGTTGGTATGGCCATGTTGGAGAAAGTGTGTCACTGTGGGGGCAGGCTTTGAGGTCTCTTTTGCTCGAGTTTTGCTCAGTGTGACACTCAGACCACTTCCTGTTGCCTGCAAGATGTAGGACACTCAGCTGCTTCTCCAGCACCATATCTGCCTGCACGCTGCCATGTCCCACCATAATAATAATGGACTAAACCCCTGAACTGTGATAGAGTCACTTCAGTTAAATATTTTCCTTTATAGGAGTTACCATGGTCACAGTGTCTCTTCACAGCAATAGAAACCATAACTAAGACACAAACACCAAGGTATTCACAGCTATTTGAGTGATCACTGATCTTTCTAATAAATTGTCCATGAGAGTCCCTTTGAACAGACAAGTCCTTGTGGAGTGTTTCTGGTAGCAGGCCCTGGAGAATAGAGAGAAGCTGTATGCTGCATCACTGTCTGGTCAGAGCAACATCTTGCTAACATTCAACAAAGGTCAGAAAAGTCAACAAGTTAAACTGCCTTGATAGTTCTCATGTGAGCTATCTGCTGGTCTGCTTGTAGGTTTCTTCAAGCCTCTCATCATCATTTCTCTCCTTTGGGTTCCTCATCTGTAGAGATGATAATTGTACCTATCTTATGTGACTCTTGAGACAGTTGAATATGGTAATATATACACATACAGAACCCACAAAAGTATGCTTCTATTGCTTTCATTATTGAAATCAATAAACGACCTGTTTGAACTAAAAAGTGTATGAGTTGAAATTTTACTTCAAGACAAGTATTTCCATCAGAAGTGAAGCTATTTTTATTCTTTACAAAATACTCTTACATACATGCTTCTAAATTTCAAAGGCAGCCTGTTCAATGTGGTTCATATACTTTACTTTAGCAATACTTGAATTTTAGCTTAAATGGAGCTATAGGATTCCATTGATGGGACAGTTTGTTGTAGAACATTTATTTTCGAAAAGCAATGACATTTCACAAAAATACAAGTCCTGGATCCCTTAATTTCAACTTTTAGAGGTTGAAAAATATTCTTAACTCAGGCCCATCTCCCCATTCATGAAAAGGTGCTCATGGGAATAGCATAGAAGCCTATTTGTAAGTTAAATTGAGATCAGGCCTTGACTAATGTGTCTCTTCCTCTCACTTAGTTACCTACATTCAAACTTGTTATAAAGTTATTATTTACGGCTACCTCTAAGGTCAAGAACTAAAGATCAGCAATAGCTACAGCCTGCACCACTTTTGTTATTTCCTATCATTAGGTGAATTTAAAAAAAGATTTTAGTCTTATTTTTAACACCTATACATGAGAGAGAGGATGGTTCATGGGAGTGCATATGCCTCAAAGACCAGAAAAGGGTAACAGATACCCTGGGCCTGGTGTTACAAGGGGTTGTAAGCCTCCTGACATAGGTATGGGGAACCAAACTTGGGTCTTCTCTAAGCACAGCAAGTAATTTTTTTTTATTCATCTATTTATTTTACATCTGGCCACAGCCTCTCTCCCAGTTCCTCTCTCCCACTCTCCCCCTCCTACTTCCCAGTCCCCTCCTCTTCCGTCTCTACCAGGAAAGGGTAGGTCTCCCATGAGTATCAACAAAACATTTCGTATCAAGTTGCAGTAAAACTAAGCAACTCCCATGTGTTAAGGCTGGACAAGGCCATCCAGTATGAGGAGCAGGGACCCAAAATGCCAGTAAAAGAGTTGGGGGCAGCCCTTGTTCCCACTGTTTGGAGTCCCATATCAGGACCAAGCTACACAACTGTAGCATATATGCAAAGTGCCTAGTTCAGTCCCATGCAGGCTCCCTGGTTGTCAGTTCAATCTCTGCAAACCCCTATGGACCCAGGCTAGTTGACTGTGTGAGCCTTCTTGTGGTGTCCTTGACCCCTCTGGCTCCTACACTCTTTCCTCCTCCTCCTCTTCCTCCTCCTCCTCCTCCTCCTCCTCTCCCTCCTCCTCCACAGGATTCCTGAACTCCACCTAATGTTTGGCTGTGGGTCTCTGCCTCTGCCTCCATCAATTGGCCCAGACACCTCTCTGATGGCAACTGGGCCAGGCACCAGTTGGGTTATATGAGACTGACAGTTCAGGTGACTCATCCACTGTTGCTAGTAGTCTAACCTGGGGTCCTCCCCATAGACTCCTGGGAGATTTTTTCTGCACCAGGCTTCAGCCTGACCCTGAAATTCATCCCTTAGCAGTCCCTTCTTACACTCTTCCCCTCTGTGCACCCCCACAACCCGATTGCCCATGTTCTCATCCCCACCTACCCTCGGCCCACTCAAGAAATCTCTTCTGTTTCCCCTTCCCAAGGAGATCTGGGTGTCCCCCCATGAACTCACCTTGTTACCTAGTCTCTCCGGGTCTATGGAACAGCAGGTATTCTTAACTCCAGCTCCCCAATAGCCAAATTTAAATCACAAAAATTGGAGCAGCGCTGCCACATACTGTCCCAGGGGTAAGAGGGGAGTAAGGAATTGATTAGTAGAGTTTACCCAAGATAAAGTGCAGAAATGAATTGTGTTTATACTAGAATCAAGAACTCAGATGTATGCAGGGATCACCCATGCAGTAGAAATGAAAGCAGCAGGTTAGGCACATAAAGCATGGAAAGGTTGGGATGCTGGTAAGACAGAATTGGTACCCCTCTAAAAGTGAGCAGAAGCGATATTTGATTTTCCTTCATCTCAGCCTAAGGAGACAAATCTACACCTGATGTATCTTTTAGTTTTTTGAAGGGAAGCCAGGAATCATTTATAAGTTTTTCAGAATTCTACCTATTTCCATCAAGTTCCATTAAAAACAAACATACTCTGTAGGCCAAATAAAAAAACGCTGGGTGCCAAGTTCAGTCCACGGGCCATCAGGTTGCAGCTTCTGACCTATAAATCCTCATTATGATCACCACATGGCCAAGCCTGGCAGAATCTGAGAAGTAGCCACTACTGTGAAGTGTTTCTCTCTTACCCCCATAACTGGCT
Source organism: Peromyscus aztecus (assembly GCA_902168405.1). Classification (NCBI taxonomy): domain Eukaryota; kingdom Metazoa; phylum Chordata; class Mammalia; order Rodentia; family Cricetidae; genus Peromyscus; species Peromyscus aztecus. Next base: position 68,391 of record CABHPQ010173167.1, on the reverse strand, counting down.
TTGTTCTTCTTCATTTTGTATCCAACCAAGAGCAAGAAGAGAAGTTGGAAAGGAAATTTCAAATGAGTATATTTACCTGAACTCCTTATTGCCACAGAGAATTTTTACTAATACCTCTTCTGATCCTTTCTTTGACACCTCTGAAACCCCTTGGCAGTGAAAGGCACTGGACAAAGGACACCAGACGGATGTCTGGCTCAACTCAGGGCCTCTCCCTTCCCCATCCCAGCCAGCTGACCTTGACAAGGACAGTGGGAAGAGGCTGGCTCTCAAGCCCACTGACATTTGGAAGCACAGGTGCAACTCAAAGCCCTGGAAGGATTTGGCCAGGCGTTCCTGTGACAAGCCCAGGCCTGAGGAGGAAACTCCCCTGACAGTCTGGCCAGGAGTCTGAATCTGTCATTGTCTGGCTGCTGTGGCCACAATGCCTGTCTGTGACAAGTGCTGACACTGGATGCCTGAAAGGGGGCTCAGTCGAGCTGGCATTTGTCACAGAAAAGTGCCCCAACTCATATTTCACAGGGTGATCAGAGGCAGGGAGACAGGACCCCGAAGTGGCCCATCCGGAGCAGCTTTAGCAATGGCAGCCTTCACACAGGGACAGCTGGGCTGAAGCCAGAGAAGCTTTCTTTGGACACAACTGTTCCCATGTCCCCAGGGATGGTGAGGATGGAGCCAGCCAGGCCTCACCCCACCCCCATTCCTCAGTGCATAGTCCTCCAACACCCCCTTGAGGACTTAAAAAGAATGCACATAGGAGGCTGAGCAAGGCTCACAGGTAGAGGTAATGGAAGCCTGGGAACTGAGCCAGGCCCAGATTCTCTCCTACCAACCAGTACACACACACACACACACACACACACACACACACACACACACACACTCACAGTGCTAGCTTTTGACTTTTATCTCAACAGCTGTCCGGAGCGGAAGTAGCGCAAACCCTCTGCGACTCAACCTATAAAAGAAAAGCATTTTATTTTTCTTTCATTATTGCTGCTCTACAGTGCACACAATAACGCTTGATTCCGGTGCCCCATCCATCCATCTATTTGGATGGAAAGGCAAATGAAAAAGGCAGAAGAAATGATCAAATTTAGTTTGGTCTCAGGAGTTTTACAAAGAAATGAATTCTTTCCTTCACACTTCCTAATTTTATTGGCATGGCAATCAAAGGTGGGGATCACTGCCAAGCTTCTCACCCTCTATCTCAGGTGCCCCCATCCCTCCTCCCACCTTGTTGCAGAGCCCAGACTGTACTTTAAGTGACGTACTCCTTTGGGGAACTTAGGACGCACACACAAAAGATGAAATCTCTCTCAAAGCAATCAAGACAAGTAAAGTAAGGCAAGTAGTCTTAACATCACCAGCAGATCAGTAGTTAGGCCATTCTATGTCAGTAATACAAGGAACTAACTGAATACTAAAGCAGAGGAAGCCAGACATGGTGACAGAAATAATATTAAGAATAAACGGGGACTCGGTGAGAGGAGGGTGTGGGAAGGATAGAGAAATAAGAGGCTAGAGTGTAACACATACATATAGAAAATGGCCACAGAGCCGGGCGTTGGTGGCGCACGCCTTTAATCCCAGCACTCGGGAGGAAGAGGCAGGCGGATCTCTGTGAGTTCGAGGCCAGCCTGGGCTACCAAGTGAGCTCCAGGAAAGGCGCAAAGCTACACAGAGAAACCCTGTCTTGAAAAACCAAAAAAAATAAATAAATAAATAAATAAAGAAAAAGAAAAAAAAAAGAAAGAAAGAAAATGGCCACAGAATAAATTATTTTTAAAAATTCAATTTTAAATAAATTGGATAATCACTAACATTTATAGAATACTGAGCATGAATATAAGCCTTTGTCTAAGCTTTTGTGGATACTTTACCGATGAGAAAAATAAGATCCAAGAGCTTACCTTGTCCGACTAAGATAATGCGGAATCAGAATTGCAAACAAGAGCTAACACAGAGCCAGAAATACAAACAAGGCAAGAGCACCTTGAACACAGCACTAAAAATGTGTCCTGATTACAGTTGCTAAGGAGTGGCTTGTAAAACAGCCCAATCTTGAAGAAGAACTTGATGTAGTCTTACCTTACGAACAGTAGCTATCAGTTTTGGCAATTTTCCTCTAACAGAACAATAATCACATAATTAAATAAATTCACGTAAAATTTTGACAAGTAATCAATAATGCATGTAAAATTTCACAAGGCTCACCCTGAAAATCAAAATTGTATATATCACAATAAGTGCCTCTCAAAGTCGGGATCACCAGGTAATAAGAGTGCACGGTCAGCAAGCACCAGGAAAAGAGTTGATTTAAGCATCTTTGGGGTCAACTTGGTAATGAATGCCAAAATCCTGAAAGTAGTTTATAAAATCGCCGGCACATCTTAAATGTGACTACCAATTCTTTGATACTCCCATCTATGGACTGATGGGGCTCTGTTTCCCTTCCTGAACAAGGTGGGATGGTGACCGCACTGACATTATATCACAGTGGCACTACATGACCTCCTAAGCCCCTTTCCGAAGCCCCCATACCTTTGCCTGTAACGCTGGAATATTCAATCTCAGTGCTTTGATCCACCGCACACCAAGTGCAGTTGGACTGAAGTCATCAGGCTGGAGGGTCGGGCTGCCTACGGGAAGAGCAACCACAGTCTATACCAAGCCCAGCAAAGGAGTCAACACGGCAAGGTTCCAGCAGAGGGCCGCCATTCTCTCCATGTCCTTTATCAACCAATGGCACCCATGATAACAAAGCAGTACCTATTTCAATGCTACTAGTTTTGATTGGTTTGTTTTAAGGCAGTAGATAACAGGAGCAACCTCTCCTAACGTGTCATTCTTCTAGAATACTATGTTCAGGGATAGCTCAGCAGATAAGGCACTTCTTGTCAAGCTTAAGGACCTGACTGAGATCAATCCCCAATATCTACATGGTAGAAAGAGAGAACTGACTCCTATATGTTGTTATCTGATCTCTACATATAGGCCATGGCACACACGGGCCCACCCGCCACACGTGCATATAAAAATAACTGTAATTTTTTAATCTCTAAAGAATTATATGCAAAGATAAGACATCATTGTTTAAAAACAGGAGAAAATGGAAATGTAAACTTGAACAATAAAGACTATCTTTATGACATAATATAGCCAATTAACATCAGGATTTAGGAGAATGCTTAATAACATAAAAGCCTTCATAACATTATTTAAATGGGGGTTTGAAAATAACATATCAGATGTTTATGTTTGTAGAAAAGTATTTACTGAAATTTGATGAAAATATTCTAAAGCTAAAATAGTAGCTATTTCTGAATTCTAATATTCTGGATGATATACTATCTTCTTAATGACTTTCTATATCTGTAAATTTCATTAAGTAGTAGGCAAAGCACTGATTATACATGACAAGACCTCATTAAATCTATGTTACTTATTAGAATTCTTACTGAAGACTCGAGCTCAAAGTCCAGAAAGGTCTATCTTAGTGTCTTTAGGAAGACATGTCACCTCTCTAAATCTTAATTTCCTCTCTATAAAACCAAATAACAGCAAGTAATTTCCATAAGGTTAAACAAAGTTAAAGTAAACTGGAAAAGTCTGGTGTAGATCTATGTAGCTACAAGGTATTTGAAAATGCTTTTATTAAATTTAATGCAAAACATTTTGTCCAACTTTCCTAACACAACCACACTGAGTGGTTGAACTAAATGCCTGTACCTCTCCAGTGAACAACAAAAAGTTATTTGGTCTCCTGTCTCCCCACTCACCAAAACGAAGGATTTGATAAAAGTGCAAATCATCTCTTCCTACCAAATACAGACACAGATGATAGGCAAGCCTGAAGTTTCCATCTATCACAAGTAAATGGAAAATAACTACCTGGGGTAAAATGAGCAAATTGTTCACTAATGGATTTTTGTCTCAATGTAAAAGCCATTTCTGATATTAATTTTATCTGTCCCCACCATTACTGTGAAGCAAGTTTTACATCAAAGCTTTCCAACGAGCTGAGAAGCACCCTTTCTGTCTTCCTGGCCCATCTCTTCATTTCCATCCCACATGCACATCCTTGATAAGAGCTTGAAAGTTTTGAGAAGCCCTCGGTTAGGCACTGTCGGACACTCATACTGACTCACCCCATCTCCACCATAATGCTACAACGCAAGTACCAGAATCATCCTTGTTGCCCATTATGGTGTTTCTCGAGTGGGAATCTGAGGCAGAGAAAAGCTAAGTAATTTACCCATGATTACTCAAGTAGAAAGCACAGAAATGAACCCAGTCCAGCTTCATGGCTTTGCCATCTTTTTTTGTATGCTGTACCTTATCTCTCATTTATATTGTTCTATTCAATTAATACAATTATAGTAGCCACTGTACATAACTTGGCACAGGAAGAATATCAGATGATGTTTCAACCTGTCAGCCTGACCCCAGTGCTGCTCATTAAGCTATGTATTATACACAGAGGAAGAGTTAAAAAAAAAAAAAGGCATAAACTCTTTCACCCTGACGACTAGTTTAACCTCCCTCTACTGCCCTGTGATACCCCTGGTATGATCCATAGCTACTTGGGTGTAGTATATTAATGTTGTATCCTCTATATCGAGTCATACATCTGAGGAAATAAAAATCATCTACCTAAATGGATAGGCCCTATCTCATTCCTGCTTTCTAAGAGCCTCTCTTAAGAAGAATCTCTCTCTCTCTCTCTCTCTCTCTCTCTCTCTCTCTCTCTCTCTCTCTCTCTCTCTCATGCACATACACACACACACACACACACACACATGTTGAAGGAATATAATGCATTTAACATGATGTAGTCTGGGTCTAGAATTAATGCCTTACTTAGCAAACCCTAACATCCAGGCTTTAGGGATGAGTTGAAAACTGATTAATAATACCAACCTCCACCTAGGCTTTCAGTGAATTTAGAGATAAAATAAGATACATACAGTATCCAAAATATAGTATCTCCATTTTCCTGATGTTGGAAAATGTGATTTATATTTGTAGGTCAATGGGCTTTCTCAAACTTAAACTCTATGGTTAGATGCCTTTACTCAGTTCTAGGGCATGTTGACCTCTAAGATAGGAGATCTTAGACTCTTCACAAACATGACAACCTCTAAAGGAAAGAGAGAATGGAAACCCATAGCCATCTTCTCCTTCCAGCTCATAAATAAAGGTAACTCACTTTTTCTCCCCCAAAGAAGAGAAAGTGAGAGGACTGGGGGAGCATTAGCATTTTGACTCTCCGACTCTCGTGACATGTAAATGACAGCCTGGAAGTAGTGAAGATTTGGTAGAACTCATGACAGCTAATAGATACCATCATTGATTGAGCGCCTAGTTACTGCAAGTTACTTACATCCTTATCACACACTTACCTGCATAATCTGTATACTGCAGTTGACCCTCGATAACCATGCCTCCCACATGGTCCTACTGTGGACCATGACTATCTGAAAAAATAATGTTACTAAACACGTGCAGACATTTTCTTGTCTTTAAATAAAGTTGTGTATTACTAAACATGTGCAGACATTTTTTTGTCTTTACTCCCTAAATACTTCACTATAAGAATGACTCAAATAGCATTTACATTGTATTAGATAGTATAAGCAATCTAGAGTTGATTAAAGTTTGCAAGAAGATGTACACATATTATGTGCTAATGCTATGCCATTTTACATAAGTGACTTGAACATACAGACGTTATCTCCATAAGTGGTTCTGAAACCAAACCCTTACAGAGATCAGGGGACTACAATATGTTGCATCTAATATAATGTATTTAAAATGTTTGGTTTAAAGTTTGTGCCACAAACCAAAAAAACTATCAGAAGATAAGCGTTTTAAATTTTCAGCCACACTTACTGTATTATAAATACAGCGCTGCTGTAGGCCATAAGCACTTTCAAGATACTGATTCTTACACTAATTGCCATTGCCTTCCTAAGAGTAAAGTAGTCGTTTATTTACAAATGCTTGCCTATCAATGCATTCGTGAAGGAAGAAATAATAGAGAAAACCATTTCACAGCTTTTCTAACTTATGACTCAGAGAAGAAATAGGGTCAGCTTTGGCTTAGACACACAAGGTGTTGCAAGCATTTGTTTATCTCTCAGTTTGGAGAGATAGAGAATCTGTTTCCTCTCACTGTATCCACACAACTTAGCAGAAGCAGTGTAAGGGAGGGGAGACTTCTTTGTGGGGGATGGCTTTAGAGCATTTCATTCCATCATGGCGAAGAAAGCAGGGTGAAACAGCTCAGTGTACGGCGGTGGAAGTGTGTGATGGAGCCACGAACCAGGGACTAGGTGTGACCTTTGCCATAGTTTCCTCCTGGTGTTGCGGTAAAACATTCTGACTAAGAGCGACTTGGAGAGGAAAGGCTTTTGTTGGGCTTGTATGTCCATGTCACAGTCCATCACCAAGGGAAGTCCAGGCAGACACTCGCAGGAACCTGGAGGCAGGAAGTTATGCAGGGATCGTGAGGGAAAGCTGCCTACTTACTGGCTTGCTCCTCACGGCCTGCTCAGCTCGCTTTCTTATACAACCCATTGGAGTTGGTACTCCGACATCCATTACTTAGGAAGAAAATGCCCCCTGACTTGCCTACAGGCCAGTTTGATAGAGGCATTTTCTAAAATTAGGTTCCTTCTTGCAGGTGATCCTAGCTTGTGTCAAGTGGATGAAAAAGTAAGCAGAACAAGCTTGAAAGGCTACTAAAACAGTGACCTGTTTCCAGCAGCTAGGCCCCACCTCCTGAGGTTTCGCAGCGTCCCAAAATAGTGCCCCCTACTGGGGAACACTGTTCAAAACATGAGTCTGTGGAAGACATTTTAGGTTCAAGCTGTAACAGGAGATGAGGAAAATGGTTTTCCAGAAAGGATCTACAAGGAGGCTCCAAAATAGACAAACAGCAGCAGCAGCAACAAAAACACTCCTAAGATAAAATCCACGGGCCTCAGATGAAGGCACTAACATGCTATCCACAGAGAACAAGCGTTGCATTCTGGCGCTAGACTAGGACGTTGCATTTAAAGAATGGACAATGGATGTGTGAGTATGAGAACCTGAAAGTAGGAGAGAGCCTAGAGACTGGGAGGGGAGTCTGGAAATTTCACCTCATTGCCTTCCCTTGTTACCTAGGACTGCTGTCCTGCCTAAACCCATCCTTAGAGAGAGGGGGAATGCCAGAGAAGTAGACTACAGGTGAGGAGAGGGCTAGAGACAAGTGGGGGAAAAGAGCATGCCCTAGCAACCGGAGGAAGTATCTCTGTGGCCACCTGTGGCTAGGGTAGCCTGTCTCCTGAGAGACAGAGTCACTGACAAGCAAGGCCAAAATAAGCTTACACTGACGAGCCAAGCAGGTTGAGAGTGAGTCCAGCCTCAGTTCCAAGGCTATCTAGGGGTAGAAACCACTCAGGAACCCTACAAGACTTAACCTCTACCCTTACGTGTATACTGGTCATTATACATTTACTCCATGGTGAAGTCACCTTTAAGCACTTTCTTTGCACATATCATGTCATTTAATTTTCAATGAAATGTTCTTGGAAACCAAGATGCAGTGATGTTGAATGTACTGGATTCTTAAGCTACCTAGATATCCCTCCATGATGATCTCATCGCCCCAGCAATGAGACAGACAGCCTGAGCTCAGCCCTGGCCATTCCAGGATGCCTCCGTTGCTCTGGCTGCTCCTCTATTCAGAGAAACTTCTTAATTTGAAAGTCCTTCCATCTCAGCTTGGGGTGAATCTGAAAGGCCACTAACTCTATGTGTGGCTTAGTCTGTTTGTAGGGCCCCTGGCAGTGGGACCAGGACTTATCCCAGGTACATGAACTGGCTATTTGGAGCCCATTCCCTATGGTGGGATACCTTGCTCAGCCTTGATTCAGGGGGAGGGGCTTGGTCCTGCCTCATCTTGGTATGCCAACCTGTGTTGACTTCCAAAGGGAGGCCTTACCCCCTGAGGAGTGGATGGGGGTGGGAGTGGGGAGGTGGGCGGGGCAGCAGGAGAAGGAGAGGGAGGGGGAACTGTGGTTGGTATGCAAAATGAAAAAAGTTTTAAATAAACAAAGAAATGAAAGGCCACTAACTCCAGGGTACCCCTACATGGTCATTTCACTTGTTCTCTATTTATTGCTACTTCTGCCCACCACCCCAGTCAGGTGTTGGGCCACAAACACTACCAAATAAATTATCTGCACACTAACTCATCTCAGAAAATTCATCATGGGACTCTAAGTAATTTGTTCAGGGCCCAAGAGCAATCATGTGGCTTTCAGCCCTATCATGAAAGTAGCCCAACTCCTAGTTGCTCTCTTAGGCTGTCTCCCACTGTTACCAATTCCCAATTCCTTACCCCAAGACTGCAATCATGATCTGTACACTCCCTCCTATCTAAGCCTCACTTTTCACCAAAAGGATGATTCAAATGAAGACTGTTTCCAAACACCTGTAGAATTTCACACCAGCAGAGAAAGGCATGCACCGCTCTGCCTGTGAACAGTAGATCTCAAGTCAATAGCACCTCTTCTAATTCATCTTTCTCCTATTCCAAAGTATTCAGAAGCTGGGTGGTGGTGGCGGCTGGTGCATGCCTTTAATCCCAGCACTCGGGAGGCAGAGACAGGCAGATCTCTGTGAGTTCAATGCCAGCCGGGTCTTGACAGAGTGAGTTCCAGGACAGCCCAGCCAGGGCTACACAGAGAAACCCTGTCTTAAAGGAAAAAAAAGTATTCAGAAGAGGGCCATGGCGATGAGACAGCACGTAGTTACAATTTCCTGATGACCATATTGCAGATTAGAAGTCTGTGGGGCAAGCTTTCTTTCTTACTGCTGAAACTCTCACCTTTTTGTCCTTGCTGGTTGTGTTTATATTGTTTTGTTCTTGTGTGAGTGGCTTTCCAACCAACTTACTCTTTACAAGACAAGCTATTTTTCTTAAAGACCATTTTCTCTAATGTGCAAGCTAACATGCGTAACATTAGCCTTTTCTTCCACTCTGTTGCTATCTTCCTTTTAAACAGTGAATTCAGTTTCCACACCATAAAAGCCCCAAATTGCCTGTTTAGACAACTATGGCTTCTTAAGATAACCCCTTGTTTTGACTTCATTTCTTTCATGTTTCTGTGCTGAGATTTTAGGTCCCTCTTCTCCACTACATTTCATTTACAAATATTTTATACTGCCTAAGTTTAACCTAAGTAACAAACCAGAGCATCTGCTCCCCAGAGCATTTTCCCACACCCTAGTCCTCAGCCCCATTGCTCTCAATGGACAAGCAAAGCTATTTCAAAAATCTTTGATTAGATAAAGGAAATTTTGTCTTGGCCTCAGAATATTTTGTCAAGTGTCCTCCACTCTCCAGCATCTAAATTTTCAAGGGTTTCATCTCCTAGTAAGGGTGTAGCAGGCTCCACAGCTTCAGAGCCCCAGAGTAATCCATCCTTCCATTCCACTTCTTGGTGTGTTGCTGACCAGGATGATTACTACTACAAACCCCATCACAGGCATGCAGCTGCTCTGTGAAGCAGTGCTGTTCAGTCTTCACCTTGCCTCAGATTGGTCTGCGCATGTCAGAGGTGTAGCTTTGATGCAGACATGGCATTGGAGGAAAAGCAGAAAAGCAGAAAGGAAGGAAAGGGATTAACTGCTCAAAGGCTTTGAAAGTCTTGATTTCATTGAAACTGAAACAAGCCTCCTCTTCCTTCTTCAGACACTGATGATCACATTAATACCAGATCAAAAGAAAGTTGGTGTCTTTTTCCCCTTCATATTGGTGAAGGTTTTCTACAGGGAACCTGTAAAGGAAAACTGTGTCTCTCTTAGTGCTCTTAGGCAAAACATTGAAGTACAATCCCACTGAAATCAAAGTGACAGCTAGAAGGCACCTATAATCACCAGCTCTGTGAGCTCTTTCAGGTTTTGAATACAACTGTCAATTATCAGATCTCTTTGTAGGCCAGGCAACCAACAATGGTTTCAAGGTCTAAATCCAATCTACCAAAAGACATAGTCACTTAAAACATATAGATAGATAGATAGATAGATAGATAGATAGATAGATAGATAGATAGATAGATAGATAGACCTAGATATGTGTATATGTATGTAGGTCTGTTCACATATATAGGAAAGTAATACTCAGTGACAGATTCAACAACAAATAGTACATGGAGTTTCCAGGAAAAGAAATCCAGCAAAGAAACTATAAAACAATTATTTTAAATGTGTTAACTATATTTAACATGGCCTCAGTTCTCATGTATTTCGAACAACAACAAAAAAGAATTCACCCAATATACTAATTCTCAGATAAAGTGGTGATTAAAACACTGAAAACGCTGGCCTCATAGGAGTTGTAATCTAATAAAACAGACAAAAACCTGTAAGTGCTGTGAGGACAGTGGTACCATCACCACATCTCTGCATCCCCTTCACAGCAATGTCACAACTAAGTTATTGAAAAGAGCTGAGGATTGTTCCAAGAAATGCTCAAATTCATCAACTCCAGCATTCCCTTGGTGGAAGGTGGGATTAGGGTGTGAAGGGACTCAACCTTTCTCCACAGTACTGATTGAGTGACAGAGTTGATGATATACTCAATCCAGTCTCCTTTAACACCAAAGCATATCTAGATCATTCTAATTCATCTATTTTATTTTTAATAACTCACGGTATTCAAAGGACATTGGATCTCAGTAGGCATGAAAAAAGGTCTAATGAAATCCTTTGGGCCTCTCACTTGAACAGGAAACCAGAAAGAATAATGAGAAAATGTTTAGACAAATGGAATGAACCTAAGTTTCTCTATCTTTATCCAAAACCTCATATAATACATATAAGCATATGTGTATAGGGATGTATATAGGGTAGATAAAGTTTCTCCTTGGGGTGACAATGCTCCCACTAAGAGCCATAGACTATCTAACAAAAACTCCAGTAATAGGCTTGAGAAACCACATTTCAAGTCATTGGCCAAGAGAGTCTAAAAGACCCTAAAACAATAGAGGCTATTGCTGTTGCTCTTCATTGCCTCTCAAAAGTTAAAGGTAAATCCTTATTCCTGAAGACACCACATACTTCATGCACAGTACTCAGAGGAATGGAGCTACGTCTGACCCCAAAGCCCCTCCCTGAGGACTAGTTTTCAAAATACTGGAAGATGCTATGCAAGTTACCCAGGGAAGAAAGCATTCAATAGTTCTACCCAACTGTAAAGCCTAGGAACACAATACACGGTGAGCCAAGATAAAGGTGCAATAGTAGCACTTACATCCTGGTGGTAATCAACAGCTTTCTAATTGGACTTAAAAACTCTCTCAACATAATGGAAATGATGCCTGGTCCTGGAAACCTAGCCAAGCACCCCTAACTAGTAAGGCCACAGATCACAAAGCAGAACTTAATACTGCTGCTTTCCCAGACCAGCATGATTCCTAACTGCATTCCAAATACTTATTTCATCCTTGTACTCCCAGATATGTGTAGCTCTCACTTCTCATCAAAACAGCTTCTCTTCACAGTCAATGGAGACCATTACGGAAAGCCACAACTAGTCAAAATTGAAACAACTGACTGTGGAGTGCCCAGCTACAACTGATATGTGCACAGCACCACTTATAAGTCTAATGCTTAGAGAACATTGCAGGAGAGATGGGAAGAAGAATGATAAGATCCAGAGGACCAGGAAAACTGATGCAAAATTGTGTCTTCTAGATAGGACAGGGAATCTATACCCATGAAATCTCAACAATAATGACTGCTTAAACAAGACCTGAACAGTGACACCAGTGGATATGCCTAAGAAGATGAGGGTAATCATATGGGGTCCAGCTCTAAATGAAGAGTTACAGTCAAGTAACAATTGTGGAGAGAGGAAGTGAGCATTCTTCCCAAGAGATGAGGATCCTAAATAGTTATTCAATAGTGAATAACCAGCCCTGAGAACTATACACACAAGTCACACAAAATGGATTCAGCAAACTACAGTTATAGAAACTGAAACCAATCCCCACAGATAACCAACCACTCGGTAAAGAATTCAAGACTCAACACTGATCCTTCTCCATGTACTGAGGAAAATGCCATGAAATAGGACATGGTCTTAAGAGGAAGAAGTGTCCTCTTCAGGATGATATTAACCATATACCTCTCAGAAGCAGGGCTAGGTCAAAGAGTGCAGTATTTTTCCTGTAAACGAAGGGGCAGGACTTATGCAAGTGAGTTTGCATAAGCAAAGAGCTCCATAAGCATCTCTCTCAGCACATTGAGCAATATGCCCCCAAAGCCACTTTGACCCAGGGGAAGGAAGAAGTAGGAGGCTGTCGAGCAGAGAACACTTGAAACTCTGTTTCCTGCACTTTGTTTCTTCTGTGACCTCTGCCGCTCTGGCTGCATGTGTGGGCATTCATCCTGTACATGCAAATGCAACTCTGAGGCAGTTTCTTTTCTATGGAGTTAGATAATGAATTCTCCTGTTGCAAAGTGACTGCAAGAGCCCTAGACATTGCTTTCTTTCAATTTACACCAACGAAACAGAAATTGATAAATTGCTCTTTGTAAAACTTTGGGTTTTGGTCTCAATTGTGTATTTTGTGACAAGGACAAATAGGTCTGTAGGGTTTATCTCCTATCCTTCCCTGCAACGGTGATTACAGGACAGGCTGATGACAACCAGCAAACAACATTTCTCTCTCTGACTCATTTACAATTATTCCAAAGTGACCAAGTATTGTGTAAGGTAAAAATTGCACGATGGCTAGGAAAGAGGATTTTATGTTTAATATCACACAAAAATATATGAACATGGAGATGATTGTCTTAGACAGGCAATGGTTGGGCACATCAGTAATCTGGGTACTCTGGTGGCAGAGGCAGGAAGATTACAAGTTTGAGGACAGCCAGACTTACAAAGCCAGACCCCATCTCAAAACAAATTTTGTTTAATTATTATTATTATTTAAAATATAGATTGGTGGTAGAGCACTTACTTGACCTGGGCTTGAGTTCCAGCAACACAAAAATAGGTAGGTAGGTAGGTAGGTAGGTAGGTAGGTAGATAGATAGATAGATAGATAGATAGATAGATAGATAGATAGATAGACAGACATACAGACAAAAGAAGCACTATCTGATTCCTAATAATTTTGCATTCTTACCACTTCTGTTCTATGAGAAACTAACATAGACAATGTTTCCGTGTGTGCTTTTGAAGAAAGAGGAAGCTTCCCCCAAGAATTCTGTCATCTCTTTTCTGAACTGAAATGACAAACCAAATTTGCACATTGTTGACAGAAACCCAAGTCTTTAACCTAAGTATAATGAAATCACATTAGGAGACATGCCGGTCCCAACACCATGGCAACTGAGCTGGTATTGCCTGGAATCTCAGCCATTTGCTCACCTTTCTCAGTCCAAAACCATTTGAGCTTCACCTGTTCCCACATCAAATTATCCTATAATTGCCTTTTGCATTCCAGAGTTCTACCAGCAGCATCAACAGCACCAACTGGCCCCCAGACCTCAGGGACATGGAATTGGCTCTTCTTTTTCCTCCGCTTGAATGCTCTCAGCAGTGTTTACAGAATTATTTAAAAGAAGGGGAAAAAACGTTCTAAATCCAGAATGGTACTAAGGAGATCATATGGTGCCTTCTTCAGTATGAGGTTCTCCTCAAAGTCCCAAGACTTAAAAACTGCCAAGTTAACTTGCTGTTTATAAAAACATACCTGCCTGGCTTGTTTCTCACTTCCTCTGGGAGAGGATCAACCTTACACAATGGTCTTCACACATTAGACTGAAGATGTGTCAGTTATTTGAAAATTAAAAGCAACTTTCAAACTTTCCCAAATTGACTGGGCATGATGGTAAACTTGTAAAGGAGACCGATTTCTCAGCTGAGAAATATTATTTCCTGTCACTTTCTGAAAGGAATTTCTAATTCTATTTCACATTTGTTTGTCTGTCTGGGCCTTTTTGTGGCAGAACTGCCCATAACACTTCTTCCCCCATACTATTGGGAAGGAAATATAATCCCTCCTTTATTTCTTTTCTTACACAAGGTCTTGCTAGCAGCCCAGGCTGCCCTTGACCTCTAGTTCCTCCTGCCTCTGCCTCAAGCACACACTAACACACTCATCTTTAGTTCTCTTCCTAGTGATGAAGGCATTCAAGTTCACAATGTTACCAAAGGTCATGGGATTTTAAAGGGGTCAAAATGAGGGTTGCTGATCAAATGTGCACCCATTTATGGAACCCATTAATAGACAGTCATATTATGGACCCCCAAAGACTTCAGCAGTCAGTTAAAAGGAGTGCATATCCATACATGTGAATTATTTGCTGCAAAATTTTAAATTATTCATTCAATATGGAAAGGTAGCCACAAATTGATTTTCCAGCAATCTCTTATTATGAAATCAGATCAGACACTAATAGCCTTTGGCTTAGAGGTTGCCACGGTAGGAATCCACAAACAGCCACAGGTAATTCATGAAGTCTTTCTAAGTCAAAGGTTTTAAACTTGCTTTTAATATTCAAGCAAGTTGATATTTTTGGACCACAAAGGTAGGAGTCAAAAACATCAATCTGGTTGGTTTCTCAGTGTCATCAAACACAAGTCCTGTTTGGAAGAATGAATCTTTTGCTCAGACTATAAAATTTCCCAGCAAATAAACTGTTTTCATTTGGTTTTGATTGCGTTTGAGATACAGCCTTGTTGTGTTGACCATGCTGCTCTCCAACCTCCAAGCTCAATGATCCTTTTACCTCAGTCTCAGGAGTGCTGTGTATATTTGTACACCCACACCCAGCTCAGAACCCCATAGGTTGTTCATTTCTTTGGTTGGTTGGTTGGTTGGTTGGTTGGTTGGTTGGTCGGTCGGTCGATTAATTGCTTGATTTCTTTTCTATGTTTGTTTTGTTTGGCTTGTGGTTTTTCTTCCTTGGAGGGTACATGGTTTTTGGTGTTTAGCTTTGTTTTTGTTTTAAAGTCATGGTCTGGTTATGTTAGTCTACCCTCTTGATCCTGTGGCCTCAGCCTTCCAAGTACTGGGATTACTGATGTGCCAATATGCTCAGATATATAGCAAAATCTTGTAGAGAATATAAGAAAATTCATGGAATAGTTCAGAAAATAAATCATAAAACACACAGAGAAGCAAAAGCCAGATGAAGAAATAGACTATAGATTCAGACTTTCAAATGTTTTATATATTAAAATTATCAAGCTACTTGATAAAATAAATATAGTAAATATTTAAAGGTTAAAAAACAAGATAGACATGGGCCACATAATGGTGTTTCTGGCAATATAGGATTCAAATACAACAGTGATACCACAAGATCATCAAGCCTAGCACCTGCTGAGCTCACAGCCATCAAAATAATGTCATAAATAGCGTAAGCATTACTAATGAGTTGATACTGACATCATCAAACCTACTGTGCTTCCAGTTGTACAAAAATATAGTGCATTACACAATACATGATAAGAGCAAGAAGTTATTTTCCTACTGGCTTATGTATTCATTATAATATGCTTTTTATAATTTTTACATTTTTATTTGCATGCAGCCCAGGCTGACCTCAAATTTTCTGTCTACCTGAGGGTGTCTTTGAACTTTTGATCCTTCTGCCTCAATTTCCCAAGTGTAGGAATTACAACATCCCCAGTCCCTATCATCGTTTTATATCTTCTTTATTCATATAAAACATATACATATACCTATAAAAAGAAGAGTTGGTCAGGTGGTGGTAATGCTCACAGAGAAACCCTGTCTCAAAATAAAACCCCAACCCCTCAAAAAAAACCTAAAAGTTGACTGTAGGACAGTAAGCCACGTTATGCCAGTAACAGCTCATATGTCTTGAATCATACATTTCTTGACTGTATACTTTTCTCTTGTACTTGATTTAATTTCTTGTTGTTTTGCTCATTGTGGCCTTTAAGTATATGAAATACACTGCTAATGTTAGCCAAAAAATTTAACAGACGTTCTGTAAAAATACCATTCACAATGATAACAAAATTTGCAGAAATAAATGCAATAAAATAGAAAAACACCTTATATAACAGCAAAGAAATTTTATTTAAAAAAAAACTAGTAAAGATTTCAATAAATAAAAAATATAATACAGTCACATGAAAACACTTAACATTATAAAAAATTAACATCTTTCAAACTGATCTTTTAAATTTCTGGTAAAAATTGCAGACTATTTATAAAACTTAATAAGATAGATCTAAAATGGATGTAAAAACACAGCATCAAAGACAATCAAGATTTGTTCCCTAGGGTTGAAAGGAAGTCTCTATTGCTAAAGACACCATGTACTTCAGACACAGGACTCAGAAGATTCAGGCTGAACTTGATCTGAAAGCCTCCTGCCCAAGGACTAATGTTTCATAGTACCACAAGATGCTGCCAAAAGAAGGAAGCAATCAATAGTCCTACACAGCTGTGATGTTTACGAACCACAGTGATGACCAGGACTCAAGATACCATTCATATCTTGACAGTAACCAACAGCGATCTAAGGTCAACTCAACAGAAGGTGCTGGAAACCTAACCAACTGCCTGAGAATAACGAGATCACGTATCTTAGAGAACTACTGCCCCCACATTCCTAGACCGGCATACTTCCTAACTGCATTCTAAGGACTCATCTTCAAGACCACAGACAAACATCACTATCACCCCTCATCAAAGAAGCCTCTCTATGCAGCTGATGGAGATTGTAATGGAAACCTACAACTGGTCAAAATACAGAGATCATAGGGTGCCCAGCTCTAGTTGATAAATTTATAACGCAACTTCTGAACCTAAGGCTCAGGACACATAAAAGAAGAAGGACCAGAAAGAGGAGCCAGAGGATCACAGGGAGTCTGCTGTGAGACTGTCTCTCCTAGAAATGACAGGGAAGCTTTATCTATGCTTCCTGAACAATATGGCTGCCTGAACAAGAACCAGGAAATAAAGAGGGGGATGGGGAAATATCACAGTGCTATAACCCTGGACAAAGAACAATAGGCAACTAACGATTGCTGAGAGAGGGAAAATTAGTCTTCCCCAGGGATGAGTCCTCCCTAACTGATTATCCAACACCAAGTGGTCAGCTCTGAAATTATATGCATACAAGCAACACTAAATGGACTCAGCAGGTTGTATTTATATTTTCGCTCGTGTGTGTGTGTGTGTGTGTGTGTGTGTGTGTGTGTGTGTGTAATAATCATCAAAGAAAAAGGAGCCATGAATTTGAGAGGGAGCAAGGGTGAGGGTTAGAAGGAGGAAAGGGGAGAGGAAATTAATTATATTTTAATTAAAATAAAAATATAAGAAAAAGTAAATAATAAATATTAAAAATAACCAAAAAATTCCTAAAGAATTCCTTGTCAGTACTAGCAGTGTTACAAAAAGACAATGTGACATTGAGGGTAAAAGAACTTCTTTAAGCTACAGGTCACAAAAGGAAAGATCAATGTATTTGGCTAACTTAAAATTGTTTTTTTTAAGTTAGCCAAATTTTTTAGGTTTGGTTTTTTTTTTTTTTTGCTTTTTTTGTTTGTTTGGTCTTTTTTTTTAAAAGAAAGTTAAAGTAAAATATGCAAACCGAAAGAAAAATTGCAACACAGAGAACTGACCAGTTATTCCTATCTATGACATAGAGATGGCTCCTATACATGATCTAGGAACACAAAAATTATACCCAGCCATATCCTCGTACATATTTTCATATGGTTCAGTTAAAGTTAGCTATAGCTAGTGTCCCATGCCGTGATTCATAATAATAACGGTACTTATAGCTTGTAGAGTGGAAGGCATGAATACTGCAGATTTTTTTCTTTCCCTCTTTTTCAGAAGGAGAGAGTGGTCAACACATCTGGTGTGCAATGGATGAGCCTCATCCTGGGAAAACCACCCTCATGATTATGTTACCTTCCCTGTTGGGTAAAATCATAGGCTGCAGAATGTTAAATCAATAAAATGCCTCACAGAAGTAGAAAATAACAACAGATAGCCCTATCAACCTGGAGGAACCTCAGAAAAATACAAGATTCAAATTATAAGTCGAGATGACCACACATAAAAACTCAAAAATCTAAAAACCAAATAAAAATTCTTACATATTCAAAAAAAATGAAAGAACAATAAGCCCAAGATTAAACAGAAAGCAAGTGTAAAGGGGATAGGTCTTTTGATCAAAGCTACCTGAGATACTCCATATTTATACCAGATCAGTCCCACCCACATGTTTGCTGTGGTACCACTTTTAATATCACCTACATATATCGCAGTATCCCTTTGTACCCATTTGGTATTCAACACACTTATTTTAATGGAATTATGTTTTCCCATCCGCATTTAAGGATACTGCAATATTGCTGGCAATGTGGCAGAGCAATTTTATAATGTAAAAAGCCTCCAAAAACATATAAATAAGTATGAGTATATAAGAGTACATCTCTAACATTGTATGTATAGTAATGCCAATGATGATGATGGTTATATGTTTCATCATCTGTAATGATTTGACGTAAGACAGGATAGCTCTGGTCAGGAATGAAGTGATGGGTTAAAGTGTGGGCACTGAGAAACTAAAGACCTAAGGTCTCAACAGACAGCAGGTACACTGAGTTCTAGAACATATAAAGACTCTGGCATCAAGAGAGGAAAGTGGAACTAAGATGGGTTTATATTTCCAGCCAGTCTGGGAAAAACTCCATACGGAGCTAGATTTGGGAAGTTTCTAGGCTTGCCCTTGTAGTACAAAGGACATCAGATCTGCTATGGAGGCAGATCGTGAAACAACCCAGAGTAAGATCAGGCTATCTATCAAGTCAGAACAAGGAAAAACCTGAGCCAGAAAGATCTTCTGAGCCACTCTACAGGGCTCCTGCATGTTAGTTATCTGTTGTACTTTAAGTCACTGGCTGTTGTGGAGTTGTGTGAAAACAGAAAACAGAAAAAAATATTAAAAGACTTTAGATGTTAAGTCTATAATCTTTTAAAAAAATTAAATCCAGAAATCATATACCAGCAACCTTGCCCACAGATGTACTCTGGTTGGTCAGAAACAGTATAAAAATGAATAAATAAAAATTCAAACATGGAATGGTCTATGTAGAGGTTAATTAGAATCACTCAGGAGACAAGTTTCTGGGCATGACTAGAAGGAGTTATTTTAATTAAGTGACCTGAGGTGGACAGATCTACCCTGACTGTAGTAGCACCAATCCAGGGACTGGGGTCCTAGATCTAATAAACAGGACATAGGGAGTTGATCACTAGATTTCATCTCTTTCTACTTCCTGACTGTGGATGCAGTGTCTGTATTTAGTTATCTGCCGCCATGCCTTTCCTACCACCAAGAATTGCATCCTCAACCTGTGAGCCAAGAGAAGCCCTGACTTCCTTAAACTGCGTTGTCAGAGCAAAGTGTAAGTAACTAATATTGTCACCAACGTTTATAACCCAGATTTCTGATTTGAGTTGAAATCCGAAGACATGGAAACACAAGCGCGCCCTACATTGCAGACCCTGCAGGAACAGTTGAACCCCTGATTGGCTTCGGTGTGGCAGATCTTCTGTTGTTTACTGCAGTCCCCAGGCTGGTGGCCCCACTCAGGAATTGTTACCCATCATCTAAGCTGGCACTGGACTTTGATAATCTGTTTGCATCTTTAAGAGGACAATAGCTATGGCCATAAGTGGAAGAGGTGAACCTCCCGAGATGAGTGCATGAGAAGGGATGGAGGGTAACAAACACTTCACTCCAAATAGAGGAGAAGTGGGAAGGAGCTCTACTCAATTCTTCAAAATTATCTGATGATTTTAATTTTATTGGCATACATTTATCACTTCTGAACCAATGAGAACCATGGGAAAAAATATCTGATTACATAAAAGTTCCATTTTGTGAATTTCAATGACCCCTCTAAATTTTTCATCTTTCTTATTATTTTTCCTGACCTTCCTAACATCTGAACTGAGTCAGCTCTTTGGGGAGCAGTTGTGGGTGACCACGAGCTGGTGACCAAGCACAAAAGAACACAAGAGGCAAAGGGTACTGCCAGTCCAGTCTAGAAAGCAGCCAGGAAGACTGAGAGGATCCTAAAGTTAAGTCAAGTGCTACAACTGATCACAGTTGTAAGCAAAGCAGGGCTGTGGGAAGAAGCATGCAGTCATGTTTGTGTCTCTCAGATGCATAAATATACCCTGCACCCACTGCCCCCAGAACAAGAGACAAACAGGCCCCCAAGGAATATCAAATCGAATAAGCCCACCTATGAAAATATCTGGGGCAAGAGAAGAAAAGAGAACATGCTATCAGGCCTTCTTAATACCAATTTCTTGATGCTAGACATCGGAAGAAGCCCAGTTATGGGTGACCTGACTCCTCGTGGAGCAGTCTTGATCAGTTGTTAACATCTCAGTCAAGACTCCCCTTTCTAAGAGGATCTCAGCTTTTCCCACTGGGGCCCACAGCCACTGCAGGGTAATAACATAAAACGGAAGGGAAGAGAACAAACTAAGACTCTTCATGGTTCTAATTAGGTGACTGGAGAAGTGGCCACTTTCATGGCTGATGCAAGAAAGTATCAGAGCATCCTGGCTTAGAGAAATACCAGGTTCCCATGGAGCTTCTGCCGCACCCTGCTCCTTTCAGAAGGTAAAAGCAGGATGCTTTCATATACTGTAGGATAAAGAAAGAAAAGGCGGGGTGGGAAAATGATTGTCACCTGCCTGACCATTCCCCCTGCATCCTTCATTTGGAATGATGACCTTTAGGCACTGCAAGATGAGGGCTTATAGCTATCAAGAAACTTGTCACCTAGAGCCTTCTGCTGTTTAGTAACCAAATGATCTTGTATAAGTCACTGCAACCTCCTAACCTCAGTGTAAGCATCTATCAAATGAGAATAGTGGAAATTGAGCCACATAACTCTGTAGAGGTGAAGGATCCAATAAGACACAGTAAAGAACACATTTGTATGGGGTAGAAGATGCTTTCCCATGCAAAACGATAATGTGAATGGGCGGCTCCATAAATGGACTAATGCTTAGGTCAGAATCACTCTAGCTGCTGGGTGGGAAAGCGTGCAACAGGCACAGAAAAAGAACAGCAATGTCAATTGTCCTGGGGAGAGTCGTAGCCATCCCATGGGCAACACTCAAACTGAGTGACCCATTCAAAAATCACTTTTAAAGGACCAGAGGGGAAGGTCACGGCACTGAGGTAGCTGGCCATGGCTGGCACTATGTTTGCTCAGCATTAGTAACTCAGAACAAGAACGGCCTCCCCTTGCCTCATCTCCTACCACATAAACCCCAGCACGCCCCTGAATATCTACTGAATGTCATGAGAAGCATTTCTAAAATGAATTATTAGTTCTAATGCTCTGAATTAGACCTCTTGGGTTTTAAAAATGCTGCAACCTGAAGCTGGGTGTGAAATGAATAGCAATCAAATATCCTGTCTGAAACCCAACGTGGAACTGTTCAGAAGTCTGTGCTTCTTGGAACTAGCACTTGTAATGCAGCCTCTAGCCAGGCTACACGCTAAAAGGAATCATTGGTTGAAAAGACAAAAGGGATTTTATGAAGTTGCTTGACAGTCCGATGCTGGCTTTGAAAGGTAGGATGCGCTTTTGGCCAAGTGTGAAAATGTTGAATCATCCTTATTCTCGGGTCTTTGTTGCATCTGGTAACTTAACTTTTAAATATTCTACTAACACTTGAAACACACGAAAGATCACACATAAAATATATATACTATGATGTGTGATATCAAAAAAGGTCCCACCTCAGTCTGCCAACTGAAAAACTCAAACCTGTTTTAGTAATGGAAATAGAACAAAATTGATCTTACGGTGCCTAAAGACATCATTTCTGAGAGAGGATAGAAGGTCGCTTGTAAAGCATGGAAAAATAGTTTTCTCTTGCCCACCTTTCCCCCTCTTTATCCCTTCTAGTGGTAAAATGGACAAGTGAAGGAAAAAGTCAAAGCGAAGGCTCCCTGTTTGGCCACATTCAGACACTAGTAATGGACCAGTTGACAAGATACTTTGGAAGAGGAACCATATCAGACAAAACACTTGTTATCTTCATATATTAAGAAAAATAAATCAATTCTTAACTGGGGACAAAGACCTAAAATCTGTCTTTTTCTTGTTTCAATAACATGAACTTAGAATCAGTCTAGAAATAGGTAACTCACTCCAAGCATTGCTTTCTAATTATTTGATTTAGTGTGTGAACTACTTTCTAAAAGAGACCCTGATCCAGCGTGCACATTTCAGTGATTTGCAGGTGGGTAAGACTGAGGCACACCCCTCATCTGAGTTCACTCTGTCTATTCTCAACCACAGTAAGCTACTGTCCTGGGTGTGATTGCCTAAGTCCTCTGGATCGTACACTCCGCTCTGAGTGGCTTTATCCTGTGACTCAGCTGCGTCTCAGGTTCTGGCTTTCACCAAGATGCTCTGTCTTAGCCTCCCAGATACAGAGCTTCTGTGCCATAGCAGAATCAAAACAGCACAGTCAAAAGTCAAGCTGTGTGACCCGGAGATTTATCACCCTCTGACCTTCCAACTTCCTCAGCAGAAGCAACAGGGAAGCAAACTGGATAAACTCCAAAGACCATCCCAGTTCCAAATGCTCTATGATTCTGAAGTTTTTGTGCTTCCCATGAGGGAGGCGGGATGGAGGGGAGAGGGAGCTCGCCCGCCCACCCCCACCTCTGCCTTCACATGCCAGTTTCTTCTGAGCTAATCCGTTGCCTTCCCAGATTCTAAGGTATTTGTGGATTCTCTTTAGAATTAGAAATTAATATTCCTCTAACTTGGATCAATATCTAAACAAAAAGGAGAGTAAATCAAAGTCATTCTGAGTCCTGCTTCTCTAGAAGAGAATCAAAGCTGATCTCTTCACAGGGTGACATTCACTCAGATGTCTCCGCAGCTTCTCCGTGAGGCACAGTCACATCGAATGATGTCCTGTATTAGAAAATAGCTAATTAACTCGACTCTCCAGATCCTTCCATTTTAATCATTCCTGTCCTACTAAGAAACTGATACTCGAGTATATTCTTAGAGGTGCTGTGAATGTGAAATGCCCCCCATAGAGTCACATGTATGAGCACTTGTTAGACAGTTGGTGGCACTGTCTGGGGAGTTGTGAGACCTTTAAAAGGTGGAATTTTGTTGAGGAAGTATATCACTGTCTCACTGGTGCAAAGTTGGAGGGTTTTATGGTGCCTCCCTCCTCTGTCTTAAGTGCAGATGAAATGTGATCTCCCTGTTTCCTGGCTTCCAGCCCCACCTCGGGCTCCTGCTGCCAAGCCTTCCCCACCATAATGGACTCTATCCTTCTGGAACTGTAAGACAAAGTAAACCCTTTCTTTGCTAAATTGCTCCCGGTCATAGTATTTCATCACAGCAACAGAAAAGAAACTAACTCTGATGTCAAACACTTGTCACAACAAATACCCTTAAACAGGTTTCAGACATAGCAAAACGGGTATTAGTCACCATTTGCAAAATGTTTTTCTTACGGAAGTTCTATGTACCAAGCTTTCTTTTGGGCCACCAACCAGCTCCTAAATCATGACATGGAGACTTATTAGTTATGAATGCTTGTCCTTATCTTAGCTCTTATTTTGATCTGTTTCTCTTTATCTACGTTTTGCCTTGGGGCTTTTTACCTTTCTTTCCTTTTGTGTATCTTACTTTCCCGCTGTCTCCTTGGCTGCCTGGCTTCTGACACCCCAGCATGTCCCTCGCTTTCTCCCGCATTCTCTCCTTCTTCTCCTTTTCCTAGATTTTTCCCCCTACTTATTCTCTCTGCCCACCAGCCCCACCTATCCCTCTCCTGCCTAGCTACTGGCCATTCAGTGTTTTATTAAACCAATCAGGTACCTTAGGCAGGCAAGGTGAAACAAATACAACACATCTTTACATAATTAAACAAATTCAGTGCAAACAAATATAACACATCTTTACATAAATAACAAAGGCAGCAGAAACAAATATAACACACCTTCACACAGTTAAAGTAATATTCCACAGCATAAACAACTGTAACACATCTCTGCCTAGTTAAAATAATATTCCACAACAGTTCTACCTCATTACTTGGGAGTCATGTGTTATTCCAATGAAATTCAAATTGCTCCTTCCTCTTTTACTTCCTCCTCACCTCAGATGAGAATCTGAGGACCTATAGCAGAGTGTGGAGACAGACCCAGACACCCACACTATCACGGTGTTCTGTTGTTTTATATCTGAATAACTTTTCCTCCAACTATGAAAGCATCAGTTCAATTCAAATAGTAATCAAATTAGTAATCACCATGAAACGAGGATGAATCCAGAATAAAAGCAAGTTTCTTCATGGCCAGACTCACTATAGTTTCACACTGGGGAAAAAAAAATGTCTTCAATGTGAAATTCATAAAAATCTGAAAGGCAATTTAAATCACTAATGGGTCACTCTGTGTGGTACAGAACAGTTTTAAGTTCTCTTGATCTTCATCCATGTATTTGTAATGGGGCCCTCATCATGCAGACAGTTGTCATTCAATCTGCCCTCTGCCACCCTGGCCCACCTCCTTACCCTCTTTTTCTTCCTCCTTCTATGGAACCCCAGGATTCAGCCCAAATGGATTCTTCTCTGCCAATTGTCCAGGGTTTTTTTTCTGAGCTAAACCCCCTTTCTACTTTTAACTCTCTATCCTTTCCAATGCAAAGCCAATGTCAATTTAGCCTTTTTGTCTCTTTTAATTTGCAGTTCTATCCATTATACTTCTAAGCAAAGCCCAGACTCATCACTAGTCCTGATAGTAAAAGATTCTTTTTATTTAGGAGCTGGAGATGGGGAGCGCTGTGTATATCTGCAAGCCACAGAGGAACTCAGCATCATTCTCACCTTTTCTATTTATGTTCTTGTGTGGTGGATGCTTGACCCTGACTGAGGTATTCTAACAAAATGCACTTGCAGTGGTTCCAGCTGCTGCTGCTGCTGTCTCTAAAGGCCCAGAGGTTTGTAGAAAGACTCAGCATTCCAGGTAATGTGGTGACAGCCAAAGACATAGTCATAGGAGCTTCCTGAACTCTGGGATCCTCTTATCATCTAAACTCTTTAAATCAGTTGACAGGAGGCAGCCTCCAACTCCTTTCCTCCAAATCCTTTCAAACGTCTGCATCCTATATAAAATATTTCCCTATTGAAATAGCTAGCTAGAATGGTTTCTGTGTCCTTTCCTGAAATGACTGATATTAGGAAACTAGAGACGAAGAGAGCAGAAACCCAAAGACAAGAAGAGTAGAGAATGCTTTGCCTTTGCTGGTCTGCTGCCACCCTCCCTGTCATGGTGACCATGTACTCACCCTCTGAAACTGTAAGTCCCCAAAGAACACTTTCTTCTATAAGCTGCCTTGGTCATGGTGTCTTATCACATCAATAGAAAAGTAACTAAGGCAACCATTATAAAATTGTCAGATGACCCAGCAATTCCACTTGTTGGTAGGTTTATATTCAAGAGGAGTGAAAAATGCATGCTCATACAAAAGTATGCCCAAAAAATGTTCATAGAAAGATTAATGATAATAGTCAAAATGTAGAAATACAAATGCCCATCAGCTGATACCTAGACAAGTCCAATGTACTATATCTCTGTACAATATGATACTATTTGGCAATAAAAATAAATGGGATGCTCACACATGCTATTGCATGGATAGACTTGAAACATTATGCAAACTGAAAGAAGTCATTCACAAAGGACCACCTATTGTGGGATTCAGTTTAAATGAACTGTCCATCACAGGTAAATGCACAATGACAAAAGCCCATCAGTGGTTGCTTAGAAATAGGGAAATGGGGAATTTGGGGAATGCTGGATGGAGAGTATGGAATTTCTTTCTGGGCAGAGGAAAACATTCTCATAGTGATTATGGAGTTGGTGAACTCTCTAGGAATGTGTTAAAGCTGTTAGTTGTATATTCTCAATGAGTAAATTGTATGATATTAATACTATTTCAATACACCTGTTTTTTTAAATATGCAAAACAAAATGAAGCCAATATTTTGGTTGGGCATGAGTAAGGAAAGAGAGTACTGAAAAACAGATTGGAAACGGAGATAACTCATAGACATCTTCAGAATTCTCCTGTTTCTACGGTTTCCAGAAAGTTGGAAATGAGGAATCTGTACATTGGGGAAAGTCTACTCAGTATTAATATGATCTAATGTACCTTCTATATCAGTGATCCAAGTTAGCTTTTCATCTCAAGATCTAGGTTGGAAATTATTGCTACCAAGACTTAGACATTAAATGATAAAGACACAAAGCAACTGGATGGACTGAAACATGGGGCAGATTTTCTCTGAAACTTAAGCTCAGTACCCTTATGATAGTTGATTTTAATGTCAACTTGCTGCAAATCAGAATCACCTAAGAAGGGAGCCTCCCCTGAAGAGCCGATTGTCTTTGACTGATGTGGGAAGGCTCACCTCGTCTGTGGGTGGCGCTTTCAGGTAGCAGCCCAGGTCCAATTCTTCCTTCAGAAGGCAAGTTATTCCTGCCTTTTGCTGTCATGGCCTTTCCTCTTACAACCCAAGCTGATTTGCTATGTTGTTGCTGATGCTGATGCTGCCCTTCTCTGCTAACAAAGCCAGAGTTTCTAAACTTTCATCATAGAATAGGGACCAGCAGCTCTCCAGGAATTTTCTAGACTCCTGACACTAGATTTGGACTACTGAAGTACCTTAGCTTGTGGACTGAGTAACTACCAGTTGTGCACCTGTCCCCTGCTACAGTGAGAGACAACTATTTTTGTAATACTCCAACTATTGAGGCATCCAGCTTCAAGGACTGGGTACCTACAGTATTCTCAGCATCTCAGGTGTGATTTGGCTATCGTTATTATTTTAAATTTCATGTAATAAATTTTGAGATATATATGAAGAGTGGTTCTGGAGAGACAGAATGGTAAGGATGAGTTTCTTTAGTGGGATTAGTGGTGTATGGAACCAGTTCTATTACTGGATAGAGCCTACTATTGCTAAAGGCTCCTCAGACAGTATGCCAAGCACCAAAAATCCATGAAACTCTAAATCCTTCTGCCTCAGCCTCCTGAGTTCCTGAATCACAAATGTGAGTCACCATGCTTTGCCCAAGATATCTTAAGCATTTTGCTATCCAATCTGACAGTATACCATCCTGGCTTTCATAACAGAGAGGTAAGCATGGAATGAGTATGAGAACAACTTGAATCTGCCATGGGGTAGCAGAAACTGTCTCCTACAGTAGTGCTCTACTTAACCATGCATTCTAAAATTTAAATTTAGAAGTTTAGAAATTACATTAAAATCAAAATGGATCAAAGGGCCAGATGTTGCAGTCAGGATGACTAATCAAACAGTGCCTGCTCAATGGGAAGTAATTACTCTAACATTAGGTTTACAGTGTTTAAACAACCATTTCATTATTTTTTTTCTACACTGATTAAATTTTCTCGGCATTTCTAATGCATCATTACATCTGCCTTGCATTTAGATAATACATGGCATTGCTATCCATTAAAAAGTCCCTTTTCTCTTTCATCACCTTAATAAATCTGATTTGGCTTTATTTGCATAAAGTTTGATAAAGAGCGATTAGTTCTCTTGTGAATAGCATAACTTGGATGGAAGCATCTCATTTCTCTTGAACTTGACTAAAACCAGTTATTCACAAAGAAATAAGTAGACCCCCAAGTACAGCTACTGAAATAGTATGGGGACAAAGAAGATTTGTGCATTAATGTCACTGTAGAATTACTTTCTTTCCAAGACTGGTGAGGAGTGGACACAATAACCATGGAACCATCTAAAGCACTTTGTCTCTTGTTCCTAAATATATAGCCCAAGGAATTATAGTACAGAACAACATCAAGAATAATAAACTCTATTTTAGCCTGCACTTTCAATATTCACATTTGCCCTCAACACATACAGACCGAGGACGTTGTAGCTCCTGCTCAAGTAAATGGAGTGTAAAGTAATCTCTGGATGAGATTAGCTAAGATGAAAAGTGGTACGAGGGTATCACATATGCCAGGCAATCACTTATAGAAACTAAAACTCTGCTAACTTCTCTGGGGAACTTTTTTAAGCATTAAAAACAAATGGATCTTGTTGGTGAAATGTTATGCGGTGACATTGATCTTGCCTTTTGAACTTAGGGTTTTGATAATTGAAACTCAAAACCATTGAACAAGTGCCCTTGGAGATGAGAAAAGGAGGGCATGAGTCTAAAGCAAAAGAGAATATCAACTGAGGTCAACTGATTGTACTCTGTGTTTTCAAGAAACACGCCAATATTTGGGCGTGGATCGGCAAGAACAACCCCTCCTCTAACTCCCATGATAGAATGAAGCATTGGACGCACCCTTGTGAGTTAGAAACTAGCAATCAAGGGTCTGCACGGCTATTCATTCCCCTAAACACAAGATGCCAGTTTTTGCTTTTGCCGTGGGAAAGATGCCATGTATTATGAAGCTTATGAAATTCAAAGTCTTGCATTCCCAAGCCATGAAACTTTACCTCCTACACATTTCCCTCCTCTGTTCTCCCTTTCTCTACTTCCTCTGGCCTGGAGGTCATCCTGGAGTCTTGGTCTACAGCTCACTTCTGAGTACCATGCTACCCACTCTACTTCATCCCATCCTCATTGGACAACTTGTCACTCATAAACTAGTGGCAGGAGTCCATTGCCCGAGTCTCTGCCAGGACCATGGCCACTGATGGTAATGGAAATCAAAGATAACGTGTATATTCTTAAAAATAAGAGCTTTGTATAGGAAGGAGTTTAGCTTGAAAACTAGCCAATTAAATAACTAATGGATTCTTAAAGGTGTGAAGAGCCTAAGAATCACGGGGATGGTATGATAACGTGTTCCTTCATTTCAGGACAGAAGACCTCAGAATGCTATCAGCTTGCTATGGTTGATTGCCCTTTTAGTCCCAAGACTCTAGCTGCTGTGTGATTAAAGGCTCTGATTTCATATGAGCTATTTTCTTAACTCTCTTCTCCCTACTAGAATTATCTTTTGTTTTTAAAACAACCTTTTCTTTGCTGCAGTATGCTAGTGTTACAGATGTTGCGTTTGTTCTTGCTCAAATTACCTGGTGCACAAACCCCTCGTTCCAGCACAATCGATCTTATCTACCTGAGAAGAGGAAATTAACAGGGACCTAGAATGAGACTGACTAATGGTGCAATGAATGTTAATTCTCTTTCAGGAAAGCCAGCCCTCCAAAACTGCCTGGGATCAGAAGTCTTTCCCTGAGCCTCCTTCACCTGCATGTAGCCACATTTTCAGATATATTTTCTGATAATCAAGATCACCAACTGACTTCCTTGATCTGACTTTTGTTTTACCCTTTTGATTTTGAGTTTTGCTGTACTGTAAACTATATTTTCAATAATAATAATAATAATAAGAAGAAGAAGAAGAAGAAGAAGAAGAAGAAGAAGAAGAAGAAGAAGCAGTAGTAGTAGTAGTGACTAATAACCAAAAATTTTATTTAGACTATTAGGAGTTAAGGATCCAGCTCAGTGGTAGAATACTCAACCTAGCATATGCAAGTAAATTAATAAATACATAAATTTAATAATTTAATTGTTTTTGCTTTAAATTCACATGCTATGTTATTCAGATAGTAAGTAAAACTCTGTTGGGCTACCATCTAATAGACCTTCATAGAAAACTACAGATGTTCCAGGCCAGAGATCTATAAGCATGATTTTACAATCAATAGTAACAGTATCACTTGAAAACTTAAATTATGACTCTATTCTAGTCCCAGTGAATTAAAAATCCTGGAAAATGGGGCCCAGAAATCTGTGTTTTAAATCTATGATATAATGCAAGGAGTTATGAAACCAGTCAAAATTTGAAAACCTCTGTTTTGGACTAACCCCTCTCCCAAATCCCACTGACTATTAAAGAGTTTCTTCATGGATGTTGTTTACTAGGGGGAGAGGACGTCCTACTGCAGATGTGCATCTGCATGCATTGATTAGCATGGAGCACCAGAGCTTATGGAGGAGAATGAGAGCACAGTATCCAGTGCAGTGCCAGGCCTGATCAAAGTAACAATGGGCTCATTAAAGAAGCAAGCAGGAGCTGGAGAGGTAGCTCAGGGGTTAAGAGCACTAGCTGCCCTTCCAGAGGTCCTGAGTTCAATTCCCAATAACCACATGGTGGCTCACAACTATAGTGATCAGATCTATAGTGGTATCGGATGGCCTCTTCCAGCATAAAGTCAATAGAGCATTCATATACATAAAATGACTAAAGCAATAGCCAAACAGAACAGGAAGGCCAGCGTAGGCTAGACTGAGCAACAGGCCTTAAATTAATGGGATGTATGGGTCCTGTGTCAGTCTGTAAGTGTGTGAGATCCACGGGGCCCCTGTGTGGACAGGAGAAGAAGGATCCTATCTTTAAAGAATGCTAGGGGCCAGCAGCTCAGGAGGGTAGCCCTGATAGGCAGCAGTGAGGCCAGCCTCCAGGAGCCACAGAAACAGCAGCAGCAGACAAAAGGGAGCAGAGAGGCGGCTTTCATGAGGAGCTCTCCAAGAATGTATAGGAGAAGAAAGTGGGGAATGGGATAGGACAATCAAAAATTAAACTAAATCTAAAAGACAGAGCTGCTCGTTAGCCAAGTCACTGGGAGCTCATTGATTCGGATAGTTCTCCTTCACAGTACTCATGGTTCTCTTTCCCTACCCTTTACCTTTGGGGTTTTTTTCCATTCCTTATCCACTTTCTCCAGACCTTGCCACCACGCACCTTCAAAACCTTGCTATAGCACGTCCATTTTCTGTCACCTCCTGTCCTTCCATAATGCTTATATGCTCAGTTCCAATTCTTCTTCCCCCTGCAAGGACTTCCAGTCCGTGGACACAACCACATCTCTCACTGTCCATCACGCCAAAATGTTCTCACTTCCCTCTCACTAGATTCTGTGTCTCGAATTTCAACAATTCCATGAAAAAAGAAGTTAGCGTATTTGCTCCCTTTCCTGTCATTGTGCATATCTGGCCAAAAAATAAATAATAACCTTGGAAAACTCTGACTTTTTACTTAGTGTATAAGCATTTCTCACATTTCAGTGTTTCAGGAGAAAATCGTCTATGACACGCCTCCCTTTAAATGACGACCACAACTCACAAATGGACCTGCAGTACTAACCAGCAACTTTGCCACAGTGCCCAAGAAATCTATCTACCAGTTATCAGAAATACACACTTCTTTTGTCCAAAAAATTCACAACCTTCAGAGAAATAATAAAATAAATGCATCAATTAAGATCGCCTATATGTCTCTACCAATCCACTAACGATTTCACTTGTCCGCATCTGCTTTCCTCCTGCTGTGGAGGTCCGTGGCACATATCCACATGGCATATATATCTCACTCCAAGTCAAGCTATTTCATTCCCCAAATCCTTTTAAAAGGATTTTTTAGTTGTGGTGTTGCTGTTGTTGTTAATTTTCCATCAGAACATTGATCCTGTGCTTCCCATCTTAAGAACACAATTCCTTACCCTAAGCCCCACTCCAACTTTGGCCCATTTCTGTCCTCACCTAACAGAAAAATTTTCTATAGCCCTCACTTCTTCGTTCCAATCAAGTTTTACCCACTACATCATAGGAACAGGCTTCTGTGAGGCTAGGGGTCAGCCTCCACCTTGTGCCCTGGTTTGCTTTCATTTTAGTATCTCTGAGAAACTTCTGCCACAATTGAAGACATCCCAGAACTGAGGGCACCACAGTGTTCAGTCAGAGGCCCGCCTGTCTGCTCCCTCCATGCATGGTCTTATCTGAAGATGCCTCCTGCTATATACTCTTGTGGTATGTATAGACACAATGTGTCTGGCCTAAGAGGATGCTAGGAAAATAACACACATAATAATAACACATAATACTACAATGTGTTGACTACAAACTTTATTGTGGGGTGTCATTTCTTTTCCTCAGAGTTCTAACTCCTTAGGAGAAGCTTAGAATCAGAGCAGTATTGAGCTGCACGGCAAGTTGAATATCATGCAACCAACATGTCAAAAAACCATCCCAGACTGGGGAGATCATTCAGCTGTTAAGAGCAAACACTGTGCTTGTAGAGGACACAAGTCCCAGCACTTACATCAGGCGAGTCATAACAGCCTACAACTCCAGCTCCAAGAAAATCTGACATTTCTACTGGCTTGTATATACACACCTGTGAACGTGAGCACATACACCACACCTAAAAATAAAAAATCAATCTTTAAAAACATCATCATATACATAGAGGTATATGGGAGTGTTAGGAGGGGGGAAACAGAAAGGAGAAATGAAATTTTTAAAAATAAAATTTTGTTTTGTTTTGTTTTGTTTTGTTGTTTTTTGAGACAGGGTTTCTCTGTGAAACAGTCCTGGCTATCCTGGAACTCACTCTGTAAACCAGGCTGGCCTCAAATTCACAGAGATCTGCCTGCCTCTGCCTCCCGAGATTAAAGGTGTGAGCCACCACTGCCCAGCCTTAAAAATAAAATTAAATAAATAAAAATATCATCCTAATGTGTTTCTAGTTTTCTCCATACTTGGATCTTACTTCAGAATCCTAATGGATAAATCATGATTACTCAAAAAGACAGCATCATTAGTCTCTGGACCCGCTCTTTGCTTCTTGAAATTACAGATAACTTTTATCCACATTTTAATAATGTGTAAACAAACACAAAATCAAGTATTTTGTATGCATATGTGATAAATTCTCACTCCTTACTTCTTCAGAAATGAATCTCAAAGAGAAAAATATCCATTACCAGACAAAGCTTAAAGAGTTGTTAGCATTAAACTGGATCTTGAGTGCTCAAAATAATTTCAGAGCGAAATAATGGGTAAAGATGCAAAGAACAATCACAGGGCTGGGAAGATGGCTCAGTGGGTAAAGCGAGTGCTGGCTATGTAAGTATGAGGACCTGAGTTCAGATCCCCAGCACCCCTGTACAGTCTGGGAACAGTAGCATGCACATGTAACCCCAGCCCTGGAAGAGCAGAGACAAAGAAATCTCTAGGGCTTGTTGGCCAGTCCATGAGCACCAGATTCAGTAAGAGACTCTACTGCAACAGAAGAAAATATCTAAGTTCAGCCTCCGGCCTCCACACATGCATCCTCATACATCCCTGCACACCACACATACACCACACATGCACACCGAAGGTGATGAGGACATGAGAGAAGAGAGCATGCAGGTAGAGAGGGGCAGTTTTATCAGGTTGCCAGAACACAAAGTTGAAGATGTGCTTTAGAAAGGATACATTGCTAAGATTTTTCTTTCACTGGTCTTAACAGGACTTAAAGCCTGAGGCTGAACTGTATCATTACCGTCAGGACCACATGGCATTACCCACCTCTCTGTTGAGAGTCTGTTATCTGCGGCCATGATCCTCTTCCTGTTTTTCAGGTCATCTGGCCTGACTCACTCTTTTTACCTACTTCCAGAGACTTCCTAGATTTTTCACAGTCCTCCATTGTACTCTAATCCCAGTTGCAGGGGACACTCTTGTCCCTTCAACATCCAAACCGATACCCCAGGGGCCAGAAGTAAAGCCACAGCTAAGACCCACAATGATGGGAAAGCTCTCTGATCTGGAAAGAAAGACAGGAATAGGGGACACACATGTGTGGAAAAGACTAAGAATTATCTATTATTCTGTCTGGTGAAGCGCCACAAAATAAGAGTGAGCCTCACAAAGGGCAGCACACACAGGGAAATAAAAGAAGCCGAGCAACAACGCTGAGTTCAGCTCTGTGACACTTTGCTCAGTCCCAAGCAGTCAATAAATATTTATTGATTGGTTAAATAAAACAAGTTTGGGCTCTGACTAGATGGAGTTTTCGATATTTGCATTGGAGCATGTCGCAATCCCCTGACTGAAAGTTTACATTTTTAATGTGAATTCTGAAAGCTCAGCTGTCGTTTTAGAAGACCACGCCACACAAACAACAACAATTTTCCTTCCGGCCTTCGCTCTGACTTCTGTTCTCCTGGAAATGTGTGGGAAGATCTCTTAAGCTGTAGTAGGAACATCAGGGAACACAACTGATTTCCCCTGGAATAGAGAGACACTGCCACAAAGCTCGTGAGATAAACCACTAAGCCTAGAAAAACAAAATCCACATTTCAATACTGAAGGACAGGACCCCACTTTCTTCTCAGAATAGAAGGATCTGGTCAATAGCTC
This sequence comes from Peromyscus aztecus, assembly GCA_902168405.1. NCBI lineage: Eukaryota > Metazoa > Chordata > Mammalia > Rodentia > Cricetidae > Peromyscus > Peromyscus aztecus. Next base: position 34,071 of record CABHPQ010173167.1, on the reverse strand, counting down.
AGCAGCTGAGCTTAAAGTGGAATACAGAAACATCACCAACAAAGCACCGTTAGGTTTCAACAACTACAGTTATAATAGATTTTTAAGCTGAGGCAGGACTATTGAGAGTTCCAAGACAGACTGGGCTCTATAGCCAGAGTCTTCTCAAAAACAAAGAGAAGAGGAGAAGGGAGGAGGAGATAGGAGAGAGATGGGGAGAAGAAAAGAGGAGAGAGCCGGGAATGGGAGGGGAAAGGAGAGATGTGGGAAAACAAAAAAGGGAGGGATGTTTTATGATTACGATACTTGGCTAAATTTTCGTTTATATATTTTTAATCTTAGCTAGAGTAGTTCGAATTGATAAGGTCAAAATAACATCATTAATCATGACATCTGTCCTAGCTATAGGGTTCTTATTGGAGAGAAAGGGAGGAATGGGGAAGGGTAAGAGAGAAAAGGAAAAGGGGGAGGAAGAGGGAGGGAGGAAGGAAGGGAGAGAAGGAAAGAGCAGGAGAAGAGGAAGAAGGAAGGAAAGAAAAGAGGAGATAAGGGGAAGGACTTGGGGAAACCTCATAATGTGGCCACTGAAAAGATTTTTGGGAAACCTCATAATGTGGCAACTGAAAAGATTTTCCAGCCAATTTTATTTCCCTGATCCCTCATCATCTATAACTGTCTTTTCTAACAGCCTTACTGATAAAAGTCTCCTAACAAATAACTCACTCATTTCAGATGGACAAGGAAATGGTTTTAGTGTGAATGCAGTTATACAATTTCACTACAGCCACTCTTAAAACACTTCCATTACATCCAAAAGGAATTCAGCACACATACGCAGTTAGTCCCTCGACATCTTTTAAGCATACAAGTATCTCGAATGAGATAAAGATTACTGTTAAATAAATCAAAGATGTCAGCTCCCAGCTAGCTCTCACCTGCTGATGGTTGTGTTGAAGGCACCTCCTCCTCAGGAGAAGAGTAGGAATAAAAGGTTCAGAGAAGCCAAACTGAAGCTTCATCCTCAAAGCAACCAGAATAATTTTTAAACGATTGAACTACAAATAGGTAGCTCAAAAATGGTGTTATCATTTCCATATGTATTCCCAAGTCCTCCCTCAATCCCAGGGCTGTGTGTTCTACCATGGTGCTAGCTGCTGTCAAATTTGGTTCGATATAGAAAGGCTTGAATTGCTAACCAGTCAATAAAGGAATACAAGAGCTTCATCATCTATTCCTTATTCTAGTCTATCAACTCACAATCCCACTTGGCAAGTGCATTTTGCAGAGACACACTGATTTCCTCTATCTTTCAGCATCTAGAAGTTTCTTCAGTTCACCACCAGGATTCTTGTGCTGTTTGCCCACCTCACCCATAGAATTTTTCTTAAAGAATATGGAATTTGGGTGACAGTAGCTGTTGGTAAATCAACTCTTCCACCGTGTGCCCGGGCATCCTTAGCAATCAAGAACAGGTTTATTTGGTCCTCATGGTGCTGAATGGAAAAGAATGCTGGGGACGCATCACACATTTTTCTTTCCTCGTGGGTTTTAAAATCACATTGATACATCTCCTTTCCTGTGAGATGAATGACAGTCCCATGGCACCTTACAAGCTTCCTGAACGCCAATCTACAGTGAGGCTCTTATGAGAGTATTTTCCCCCCTTGGACGGGTAAACTCTAGGCTTCTGTAGCTCAGGTGTGTATATCAAACCCGAAGCCACTTGCATGCACCTGATAAGGACCACAAGTTCTCTGATCAAAAAATAAATCCCATTCCTAGAACTAGAGGTGTCTTGCCAATGGGATCATTGCCATCGTTATTATGGAAACTGGCAAAGATGTGGGTAGAAAAAAAACAACTCTCCATCCTAATAGATGAGTCTTCCCTCACAAACCTGATAGATTTCGAGTACCTTCTCTACTGGGCTCATAAAGGGGAAAGAACAGGGGATCTGATAGAAAATAGCTATCTCAGAACTCATTTTTAATTGATTTTAACACCTTGAAACCCTGAATATTTGATACACCCCTGTCTTTTCCACTAAGATCATGTCCCCAAAAATAGCCTATATAATTAGTCATAGCTATCATCTATCTGAGCCAAGGTTTACTTGAGGCAACATCTTCTAATCTCAAAACAAGTTTCTATCTTCAAATTTCCTTTTCAATTTCCAAAAGAATATGTACTTTAAAATGTAAAAGCAGCATTTGGGTGTCAGGTAGAAACCTGATGAAAGGGAAAGTCCCATGTATCTACAAGAATGGCCCCAGCTAAGACTCCTAGCAATAGTCAATAGGTAGCCTGAATTGGCCATCTCCTATAATCAGATTGGTAACTATCCCAGTTGTCATCAGAGAGCCTCCATCCACTAACTGATGGGAACAGATGCAGAGATCCACAGCCAAGCACTGAGCCAAGCTTGGGGAATGACATTGAAGAGAGGGAGGAAGGACTGTATGAGCTAGGAGGTCAAGGTCATCACAAAGGAACCCATAGAAACAACTTGGGCTCATAGGAGCTCACAGACTCTAGCCTGGGAACAATGTAGGCCCTCTACATATGTGTGACAGTTATGTAACTTGGTCTACTTGTGGGACTGCTGGTGGTGGGAACAGGGCCTGTTCCTAACTCTTTGGCTGACTTTCAGGAACCTATTCCTCATACTGGGTTGCCCAGTCTTAATAATGTTGGGAACAGGCAAAAGCACCTTTTCCTCAGTACTGCCATTTTGAATTCAGACTCCATTTTACCTGCAGGGTAAACAAAGTTCAGGCTCCCAAGCCCTAGGGCAGCTGGGAACCTCCCAATAGCTGACCCACCTCCTCCTTAAACCACAGAAAAAGTCAAAACATTATAACTGTTCCCAACAACAGAAAGAACAGAGGAAGCTGATTGGCTTGACTGAAAGCTTACATTGTATGTTGATTGACAATAATGGAACATTCAAGGAAGCCCCTAATCTCTAAATCCTGATTGGTTAAAATTGTAATTGTAACTTGGCAACAAGTGTTTGTGATTTTTGAGCTTAAATACTTGCTTCAACTAACATTCTAGGTTTCAGTTCAGCTCCGGAGTCTGTTCTATGGCCCTGATCAATCAATCCCCTTCCATTCTTGGCTTCTCTTGTGCTGCCCTGCCTTAAATCTTGCCTTGAGGTAACCTCTTGTATCTGCTAAGGTTGACTTGGAGTCTCAGACCACAACAATACAAGGGAGGAGCTTAGTCTTACCTCAACTTGATGTGCAATGCTTTGCCCACATCCATAGGAGGCCTGGCCCTTTCTGAACAGAAACAAGAGGAGGAGTGGATGGGGGTGGGGGGGGGGGGTGGGAGGGAATGGAAGGTGAGGAGGAGGGGAAATTGTGGTCAGGATGTGAAATAAATGAATTAATTTAATTAATGATAATTTAAAAATGTAAAAGCAGACATGGGGTGTGTGCCTGTAATCCCAACAGGATTCCTTCCTGAAGCAAGAATATTGCAAGTTCAAGGCCATCTTCAGCTACACAGTGAGACCTTGTTTCTAAAAGAAAAGCAAAAACTAATAACTAAATAAGACGTTTGAAATACAAATATAGGAGTAGGCTGAGAATTATAGTAACTGTTCAAGAGGGCTGGGTATGGGACCTATATTCTCCTCCTATTTCAAATCATCCATGTTTCCAGGTCCCAAAGATGAGAATTTATTGCCTGAATGAGAAAAGAGCAACCTCTAAAAAGCAATTCAGCTTTCAATAGACAATGGGATTGGCATCCAAGATAGCTTCTTTTCACTTAGTGCTTTACTTCTTGTTTTTGATAATGCAAGAATATCTCCAAAGTGTGTTTATATTTATATATGAATTATTTTGGGGGGATTTTCTAATTGTGGAGTCACATTTGACAAGGTGAAGTATACAAATGAATCAGAATGTGATAGGCATTTGAAAACTATTCCTTGGATGCACAAACACTATAAACATGAGTTAAATATCATATGTGGCCTTCATGCTACATCTTGTCTTAATAAAATGTGCTAGAGGAACCAAACTGCTTTTCTACTTTATCATCAGAAACCACTGGCAAACTTTGAGATTGAAAAAACAATGCTATTTTTGCCATCAATTTAAGAGACCATCATGTAAGAGACAACATGGCAGTCATTCATTGAGTTTCCAATTATCACCTTTGTCCTATCTACCATCCACATAGTCTAAACTTCAAGTTTAAGGTAATATGTGGTTTAGATTTAATGTCATGTTTCCAACAATTTTACAACTCAGCATTGCTATTTTACAATATGCATGTCCAATCCATTCATATACATCAAACTTCTCTAGTTCATTTTTTAACTTATTTTAACTCCTCTTTAAAGACCAGCTTATGTTAGATGTAATGTTAACTAATAGCAAAATGGGAGACTAAGTAGTTTGGGTTACTAGTATGTGACAAAGCTCTTTAAAACTCTATCTTTTCATATGTATGCTAGCTGATGACATAGAAAGCAGAGATATTAGCAATTCCAGGGTTAGAAGAAACTCAAAGGAGGCCAACTACTAAAGTTTCAGAACACAAACCCAAGTAATCTCAAAGGCCTCAAACTCTAAGGATGATTACAACTCATATTTCATTTTCAACTGTTTGAAACATTGGCTGTATTGTTATCAGTTACACACTCTCTTTTCCAAGGATTGGGTCTTTTGATTTTCCAGCCAACAAAGTCATATTTTTCTTCCCACAAACAAAGCACCAAGAACCATAAATTAGATCCTAAATTTCTCTTCCTTGATTCCTAGTTTACAACCTTTTCCTTGTGTAAAACCCAACACAATTCATCCATCCGACCTGCCCAGTTCAGCCTTTACTGACTAGATAAAGAGGAGCGAGTTCTTAAGCTGCTGTGGTCCAACACCCACTGTAACCTTCTGGGCAGGAGGCCAATCTGGGATTTTTGGGAATCTTGATTCCTGGAAGGGGCAGCCCTGTGTCTCCACCATGTCAGCAAAGGGAGGGTCCCAGCAGCAGTTTAATATATTTACACAAGATGATTCTTTCAAAAGGAAAGTGTTGGCTCAGGATCAAAGCACAGTCACAGCTAAAGGCCCACAGACTTGAAGTTTCAAAACAAGCCATGCTTAAGAAATCAAAAAGACTACCATGAGAGAGAGGTATTCATGGGAGATCAGTGCATTGGAAAGTGTCAGGGGGTGAACAGCCAGAAGAAGCAAAATCAAACACACACAGTAGGCTTGAAAGAAACAGGAAGAGCCGCTGAGTGACTCTTGATCTGGGCCAGTTACTCAGTTCTAGAGAAAGGGTATTAACTGCCTTCTGGGGCCCAGCTATGTTTGTGTAGATTGGGCTAGCAACAACCAAGTATAATGCTCAGCCCCTTTGTTCAGACCAAATGCCCATGCATCTTACTTGACTTCGCTTCTTTCAGCCAGCCTGAAAACCCTAGGCAGTAGGGCTGAAAACATAGGGACAAAATAAAGGACAATAGGCTTGTGGGATGGCTCAGCAAGTGGAGGCACTTGTGCACAGGCCTGGCAACCTTAAATTCAACCCCCAGATCACACCAAGTGGTAGGGCAGAAGGACTCCCCAAGAGCCATCCTCTAACATCTGTACCTGTTTCTTCCTCTCCTTCTCCTCCTCCTCCTCCTCCTCCTCCTCCTCCTCCTTCTCTCTCTCTCTCTCTCTCTCTCTCTCTCTCTCTCTCTCTCTCTCTCTCTCTCTCTCTTTATCTCTCTCTATCTCTATCTCTATCTCTATCTCCTTCCTTCTGCCTCTCTCCTCCTCTGTATCCCCAGCCGCAAACCTGGGTTAAGTACATGGGGACTCTATGCTGAGAAAAGGTCAGCATGGTCCAGGAAGTAATAACCAGGGGAGACTCAGAACCCCACATCCAAGCCTAGGTCATGGACACCAAATAGCTTTGATTATTCATACGTGCTTAGCTCTTAAAACTTCTGTCTTTTCAATGCACAGGAATAAATGATGCCTATCTGTCAGGGTAAGAGGATACAGAGAAAAAGAAACAAGGGCCTTCAGGAGTTGAGATACATTTTCTTAGGTAGATGAGTGATCTGGCTTTGAGCCTGAGTCCACACTGATGTCGAGAACTGAGAAGAAGGATCTAGCCCTACCCTGCCCACTCCTTTGTCCCGTGTCACCCTCATCTCTCCTGCCTTATTCCCTGATCGGCTTTTGTAAAGCATGTTGGTGTCAGGTCCTCCTCCTAGCCCCTTCATGTCATGCCTGCCTTCTGTTCCCTTTCCTCTCCCTTGTGCTTCCTTCCATTCCTTCCTTTTCCTCCTCCCCTCCCCCATCTTGCTTTTTATTACTATAATTTCATAAACACTGACTTGTAACAAGCTATTTAATGTGGAAAGTAAGAAAGTATAGAAGGGAAAAATTAAGTGTTTTAAAGGATAATGTATAATTACAGCGCATGTTATAATAAATGTATTGAAAGGTAATTTGTGCTACTCCAGTGTACGATTTTTAAACTACTAAATTAGAATACACGTCTCCACTCAGCATCCGGGGGACACACATTGCTTTTATTCGGTTCAGCAGCAATGCTGTGGGAAATGCACTTAGAAAGAAATGGTTGCAGCCTATCTACAACCCAGAGACATCTGTCATGGGCCATCCTCCCAGAGCACCAACCAGAGGAAGTCAAGCAGCTTTCTTTGTTTCGTTTTTTCTGTGGTCTTCAGGCATAGGAATCAGTCCTATAGGTTTAATAACCAACTGCATTTTCTTCTCTATGTTTGTATTTAACATTAAATTCTTTTACATAGCTGAGATTCATTTTGATATTTGACATGGAGTGTGAAGACACCAACTGATTTTCCCCAATTAGTTCTGTTTAAGAACTAATTATAAGATCCTTATTTATTCACAATAGTCCATTATCATCTTTTAAGCTTTGTTGTGTGAGGTCATACTAACACACCTGTAAGGAATGTGTCTTGGTTGGGTTTCTATTGTTGTGACCAAACACCATGACCAAAAACAACTTGGGGAGGAAAGGGTTTATTCAGCTTATAGTTAGTTCCACATCAGAGCATATCATGAAGGGACATTGGAGCAGAAATCTGGAGGCAGAAGCTAATACAGAGGCCATGGAGGAGTGCTGCTTACTGGCTTGCTCCTCATGGCTTGCCTAGCCTTCTTTGTCATAGCACCCAGGACCACAAGCCCAGGGATGGCACCATCCACAGAGAGCTGGGACATCCCACATCAGTCATCAATCAAGAAAATGCACCAGTCTTTCCCATAGCCCAATCTAATGGGGGCACTTTCTCAAGTGAGATTCCCTCTTCCAAGATGATTCTAGCTTATGTTGTTGACATAAAACTATCCAGCACAGAATTGTATTTAAATATTCTCTTTCTCTGTAATGACTTAATAACAATGAGAAATTTATGGGGTGGGGGGGAACAGTTTCCTCTGGGACTAACATCTCGTGGTTAATAGAATCTATCACTATGCCTAGCAAGGTGAATAAAGAATAGTATCCTCATGAGGAGCTGTGATTGTTCTCAATAACACCAGGCAGTTTGCCAAAAATGGAGTCCAGAACCCTATCGTTTGATAACTGGGTTTTGTGGTCTCATAAAGAACTCAATCCAGGTGTCTGTGTTGCTGGCAAGCCTAGAGGATTTCACTCCGAAGCAGTTTTGTTCTTTGAGGGAGACACAGTTGATCCCTGTGTTCAGGTTTGGTTTGCATTGTTCAGTTTCTCAGCAATCTGCAGCTTAAAGGAGACAAATCAAATTCTGTCAGGGGAAGTTGTGCTCAACCACAACATGGGACTAACTTCAGTGAGACGGACAGTAGTCATCTGTCAAGGTCCTCCCACTAAGACGTTTACTGTCTGGGTCCACCAAAATGCAACAAGATGTCTAAGGACCAAGATTATAAAACCATGCTACCTGTTTGAAAAAAAAAATTAGTCATCAGAGAAAACAAAATGAGTATCAAAAAGAAAAGAGAGCTTCAGAGTGTGTAAAGATTAAATGAGCTTGCCAAGATAGTTTTGTGTGTGTGTGTGTGTGTGTGTGTGTGTGTGTGTGTGTGTGTGTGTTCTTACTACAAACATCACTGCTCTCTGGCAGAAAGACCAGTCAGAAAAAACAGTCTTTGACTTTTAACAGATTCCCCTGGGTACATGAAATACAAGTTACCAAACACAAAGTGATGATGCTAACTGTGCTGAAAGAATGGTAAATCACTGCAATTTCAAAATGTGAGGTTTCCCTGGGTTTTTTTTTAACTAGCTAACAGCTATAAGTAGAGACAAAACCATCCCCAAATTGTTCCTATCAAGATCTGCAAATTGTTTTGCCAATTACAAATTTTAACTCTTCAATCTATCTCGCTTCTCAGTTCCCTTCCATACTCTGAATTAATTAATCTTCTTCTGCACACTTCACGTCGAAGAATCATTCTGGAGTATATTTGTGTCACATTTCTATGTATAAGAAAGAAAGAGATTTTAGAATTTTAATCAGTTAATGCAGGTTTATGGTTAGAAGATATCGACTCAAGAAATATGCATTATGTTAGTAAATTGTCATGTGCTGTGCAGGCATGTTGAAAGCAAACCCTGAGAATGAAGAGGCCCTTTGTGACTCAAGAATGTTTGTGTCAAGTGTCCATGTAAACCCCCTGTCCTGGGTCAGGCTGACCCCCCAAGAAGGGTGGAAAGTAGCCAACAACTAAGGGCATTAAGCACTGTGTCCTTTAGAAGAGCTAGAAGTAAATAGCTCCCACAGGCACCACAGCTGTTCATCTCACAATATCAGAATGCCTACAATGGCTGTAAGAAGCTCAATATTCATCCAGGTAGAGAAAGTTGATTGGGAACTCCAGCTGACTGACTCAACTTCCCCAGTTGCTTTCTGCTGGATATCTGGAAGCCCCTGAGTTGATGGCGTTGCCTTTGTTTGTTCTTTGTCAGGCTACTCTAGTCATCTCTGCCGATGTTATAAATTCCAGATTCGGTAATGTTTTGCCATCTATCTGCCTCCTCTATCTGTCTCCTGTTTGTTATTTGTTCTTTTACTGTGGCTTGCTATGTACTTAATAAACCCACTCATTTGAAACTGCAAGCATGGCTATGGTAAACGAGTCTCCAGACCTTACAGAATGCCATAATGTGAACAATAATACCAACAGTTTGAGAAAAAAAAGAATCTCTTATTAGAGAGAGATGCTTTGTAAACTCCAAACTCACAGAATAGATAAATTTGTAATTATTCATCCTGCAAGATTGGAAGGGGTGAGTGTTCTTTATAGAAATCTCACTGCTGGTTTCCTTTACATAAAAATTCTCCTTGGAACATTGTAAACATGTTTACATTTACAAAGGATCAAGTGACAAATAACTTTTCGCATAACAGCTGCTATCCAGGGTGAGGCAACCTCCTCATGTGTTCATCCTCAAACCATATCACTTGGATTATGGAGTGCTAGACATCTGAGACACAAACCCTTTCGAAAGGACAGCTCGTCTTGGAGAGAGGATCGATGGGAAACTCCTGGTCAGCAGAGTAGATGTGGCATGAGAAAACATCTCAGTTGTCTTTGGGGAACTAGTTCAAAGCCAGGTTGTCCTCTCTAGCCACCTAGGTTTGTGTTGAATCTACAGTCTGGTACTGCAGAAAAGATTGCCAGGAGGCAGCACCAGGACAAGACCAACTCAAAACCCTCGTTCACATAAGCAGAAGTGACTCAAGACTGATGGCCAGCAACGCTAGTGTGAGTGGGCAGAGAAACACCAATGGGTTCTGCCACGGACAAATGCACTGCTCTTCGGGGAATTCAAGGACAGCATCCTAATGGAAAGCAATGCCTTAACTCAGCAGAATATGCCCACATTAACGGTGTTGTAGGCCCAATGATCTAACAGGGAATCTAATAACCTCAGTATTATTTGTCAGACTGGATGAGTCACCCAAAAATTTAGCCAATCTACATAAGGCCAGAGGAGGATGCGGGATTCATGCGGTAGAAGGCATGTGATGTTAAGAGAAGTCTGCCTGTCTTGATTTCACATAGAAGTGGAGAAGGTATTGTTTGACACAGCAGTTTACCTTGCAGCAATTGTAATGCATGACCACAAGGCTAATTATAGTACATCATAATACATGGCGTGAGTGGGTTTCAGAACAAAGCACAAGAGACATAATAGTCAACATCTCTAGTTAACAATCAAAGAAGATAGAGCCTGCTCTTGAGAAAGCACTGACTTGGGGAGTGCAGAAGGGAGCAAGTAGAATACAGAAAAAGGCTGGTGCCGGGGGAGCCCAACGGAAGTATATTTACACATCTGGCTCTTAGAATCCTGCATGTAGTCAACTCAGCTTCATTTTCCAAATACAGCATCTAGATTTAAAGTTGATCAATTATTCATAAAGTGCTTTGCTAGTGTGGTCTCTTATTTCAGGCCCCTCCCAAGAGGCTGATCCTCTTTAGCATCTGAGTGATGTGGGAGAAAGACCATAGTCCTTCATTCTCTTTTCAGATTGGGAGATAGAGGGATTTGGGTCTTTAAAGTTCAGGGGCATAAAAGAAGCAACCTCAGAGTATATGGTGTGATTTTTTTTTTCCCAAATCAATATTCAGTTTCACAACCAAGGATCCATGAAGAGAGAACAAACCATGGAAATACAAACATTTTACAGCTATTGAAATGACACAAGTTCCTAGATATATATAAAACAATCAATTTTAAGGACAAACAAGTTAAAGCTAGTTCAAACATTGAGACATGATATTTAAAAAAAAAAAAAGATATGGTAGCAAACCAAAAGAGCACATTAGGTCTTGGATAACTAAAGCAATTATTTTAAACAATGGGAGAAGCTATGTTTTAAGAGCTGTCTTCACTCCCCACCACTGTATTAGCACTGACTGTGTTAGCTCCCCAGGAGAAGGTGCTATGGGAAATGCTTGTTGACACCCAGGGAAGCACCGTTACCTATATTATCTACTAAAATCACAAAATCCATGCCTACTGAGAGGGACGATGGTACAAGTTCTGTAGTTTCTGTTCACATTGGACATAAAAGTAGACAAGCTAGCAGTCTATAGCATAGAATTTGTGAAACAACGTCTGACAGGTAAGGAATTTAAATTCAATACCTCATACAAGCCTCAGTTCGAAGAACTACATCAGACCATGTGTCATTTATGGGCATAAACATAAGCCACAAAACACGCTTTTATATTAGATTTTTAGATGAATTTTCTAGATTAGTGAACATTCACCATTCTCATAGTTTCAGTTCTGTGATAGCACAGACATTTACTTCTGGAAACAATTTTAATTAGAGGGGACCCTAGAGAAGGAAAACACAGGTCTCCCCACCAGCAGGCTCCAGCTAAGAACTACAACCCCTCCAGTGGTGATCATCTTTACAAAAAGGTGAACTCGCATTTTACAAGTAAGATGATAAGGCTAGTGTGCAAGTTACTTTTCTCTTGCTGTGATAAAACACCATGACAAAGGCAATTTATGGTAGAGAGAGTTTATTTGGGGTTCGCATCCACAATGGCAGGGAAGCAGGACAGCAAGTGCCGGGCATGGCAGCTGAGAAGGAACCCTGGAAACTCACATCTTGAACCACAAGCACGAAGCTGAGAGAATGAACTTCAAGTAAAAAAGACTTTAAGCTCTCAAATTCCCAGTGACATACTCCCTGCAGCAAGTCCCACCTCCCAAACCTCCCCTAAACAGAACCATCAACTGGGATCCTGTGTTCAAACTACCACAGCTAGTTTTTAAACAAATTGCTATTTTCCTGTTGGTAAAAATTTCTTAGCTGACTCAAGGCCAGTCTTTATATTTTTTTAATCTGAATAAGCAATAACAATTTGGTCCTGAGCATATGGTCTTATTCATTGAGGTGGGAGATCCCTTTCACTGCAGCCATGTTAAATACCCATAGAATACCGTATTGTTTACAAAGGCACGCACTCAGCCTTTTAGATCAACCAGGGAATCCCAAGTTGGTGATCTGACCACAACTGAAAGAGACACAAAGGGGTATCTCACTGTGGCCTTTCTCCTTCTCCGATCAGTTGGCGCTACTGACCAATCCTGTCTAGTGAGTGTCTCACTTCAGCTCCTGTCAGGGGTTCTTCTGTCTCATTCTGAAGTCTGTTTCCCAGTCTCTTTTGAGAACTTCACTTCCTCTGCCAATCCTTCAAACATGAAAGGTGTGTGTCGGGGGGAGGGGGGGTCTCTATGGCCTTGTCCCACTACCCCAGGGACCTCTCTACTCCTATCTCCTCAACCCTCCTCTTCCTGGAAGTGCCCAGAACTATTTTTTTTATTCTTTGTAACCAAATGCCTGTTAGGAAAGTCAGATTTACATTCATTCATTCATTCATTCAATCATTGAGTATGTGTTACACAACTTCACGTTTTTCATTTCTGAGAATCTGAAACCTTGTTAATTATGTCCCAGAACTAGTCCTCAGTACTGTGGGATCTTGATGCTTAATGGTGACTCTTAAACAAACATCCAATAAAGACATTCTCTAGGAGAACCTAGAGCAATACAATAAAATAAACTTCAGCCGAATCTCCTGTTTGAATTCATTCAAAGGATTTTGTTTCAGTAATGTTCAATATTCTCCTATTTCAATTTCTATAAAGAAAAGTGTACAATAAAATTAATTTTTAGGAATGAAGAGAACTATGATCTGAGAAAATACTACATGTACTTCTATGCATGTATGTGGGGTGTAGGTGTGTGGGTGTGAGTGTATGTGTGTATATGTGTGCACATGTGTGTATATATGTGCAAATATATGTGTACATTAAGTGTGAACTATTGCATATATGTGTGTAGGTGTAAGAATATGTGTATATGTGCACATGTGTGTATGTGTGAACTATGTGCATGTATGTGTATGTATACATGTGTGTGTGTTATATATACAAATCAATGAAGTAAGAAGGAAGTCAGGCATGAATTAGTATCCTACAACAATAAAGAAAGATAGTAGCATAATATCCCACTGCCTCATCTCCTACATGGAAAACAGAAGCAGTGGACTTGTGATTTTCCCCATGAGTTGGACAGTCATTGAGGTCATCTGACTTCTTACCGTGCCCTCTCCCTAGTAAGCCACGGTTTATAAAATGTTCTAAACATTTTATATCAAGATGAAAATGGCAAGAAGGCCCTTGAGAATCGGAGACTGTGTCAGAAGGGCATCTATCTGCTCAACACACTCTCCCTCCATGCAGCGTGATCTCCCCTTAGCATCCTGCACACACAGGCGGACGTTTGAAAGAAGAGGTGTGAGGAAGGAAAGCTCACGCCTTCTCTCTGATGAGCTCAGAAGGACTCCAACCACTCTCTCCAGAGTAGTAGACAGATGCTGAGATGGAGCAAAGCTTTAACCCAAGAAACTGAAGCTCCAGAGCCATGAAATCAACACAGGAAGAGCAAGGGGTGAGCGTGAAATCACATTTGGTAATATAAACCTGGGTGTGAAATGTATTAAAATTAGAAAAAGTGATAACAGATAGAAGGTTAACAGAAAATATATCAAACTATTTCATTAGAAATTTTCTCTATTTAAATATAGTGATGGTATTTTCCCACATAATTAATGTTCAACTTTTCCTAAAGATGCACATGTGATTATTCATGTGTGCATGTGTAATTGCATATGTGTATACATGTTTGTGTGTATTTGTGTGTGTATGTGTTTACTAAGAGATATGAGAAAGACAGAGACACAAACAGAACAGCATTTCCAAATGAAAAATCAGGCTTTTCTTTTAAAGATTTATTTATTTTACATATGTGTATGTGTGTGTATGTACCTGTGTGCACTCATATGCACCATGTGTGTGATGGTACCTGTTTGGGTCAGAAGACATTGGATCCTCTGGAACTGGAGTTACAGGCTGGTGTGAAGTGTCTGATGTAGGTGCTGAGAACTAAACCCGGATCCTCTGGGAGAGCAGGAAACACATTTACTTGCTGAACCATCTCTCCAGCCCTGAAAGTTTTGCTCCTATGGAAGGTAAAAGTGGATCTATTTTGAAGCATGTGAAAGGTTTTGAGTTGTGAAAATAATTCAGCCTTTTTTATAATTATATGGAGAGATTCTGATGTATTTATGTATTTATACACTTATTCTATATAGCTATACATATCTGTAACCATATCCATATCTATATATAGTTACTTGTAACTGCATGTATAAATATGTGTAACTAGATGCTGTTACAAATGTACATACAAAATAAGAAGAAAGTAAACATTTCAATTCTGGTTGAACTCATACTATGGCCTCTCAGTGGAGGACAACACACCACAAGATGAAAGAACCGCTGAACTGCTCTTTGATTAAATAGTTACATTACATCCAAAACTCCAGCATTTACTTAGTCCTTGAAACAGTCAGACTGAATCAGATCACTTATACTCCACATGAGTTAAAGTCAACATCTCCTCCTAAAACAGCACTGCCCCAGACAGTGTATAACATATACTTTGACAGCTAGTTTTTTTTAAAAAAACAAAAAAACAAAAAAACAAAAAAAACTCTGCATGTGGAAAACATACTTTTACAGCAGTGCTCAGACTCAGCCTGCAAACCTCAATCTCCTTGACATTCTTCACTAGCCCGCAGACTCAACTGTTTCAAGCCAAACCCACTTCCCTACAGACACTCTTCCAAACCCAAGAGGCCTCTCATCTCCATCCAGCCTTGCTTGTGCCACTCTCTATCCTGGGACCGTCTCTGCAGTAACTAGATTAAACAACAGCTTCTCACCTCTCCCCTCCCCTAGGCCTCTACTCCACCTTCCATCTTCCAACATGGCCAGGGTTCTTTAAATCTGGCCCTAAACCCTCACAATTTTTAATACTCACTTTTTTATGCCATCAACCCATAGATTTAATTAACATTTAGAGGATGTTTCATCAAACAAAAACCAGACCATCACCTTCACAAATTGAAAATAGAAATGACAAAAAAAAATGCACTACCAGAACACAATAAAATTAAACTAGAAATCAGTAACAGAAGAACAACTGGAAAAATCCCAAAGCACTTGGAATTAAACCACACTGCTAAACAGCACATGGGTTAATGAGACCTTGAGAAAAGTTTAAATGTATTTTATATAAAATAAAAAGGGAAATGCAGTTTATCATTTTAGTAGGATACAAAAAAAAAACCCACAATATTTATGTCCCTCTAACAAGTGACTTAGGACATAGCGACATCATGATAGGAAGATGGTTTCAGTGAATAAAAACATCACCCAGTAGTTTTAATTGAAGCATAACATTTAGAAATATGAAAGCAAATGTTAGAAGAAATAGCCGCAAAAATTGCCAGTGGTAGTCATGAGAAATACTTGGGCATGAAGGCATGTGGAAGAAGAGGAATGGAGTATTGACCAGGTCATAAATACAGATGAATTTGGTCTTACCTATAACTCTTCAGTTTTTATAAGCTACATAATTATATTAACATCCTTCAACATGTAGAAATGGACAATACATGCAAATATGTTCATTTTCATCCAGAGAAATCAAATCCAAAATAATATTCCGTAATTCTCCTTAAGAAAGCTATACAGAGTAAAATACTGAATAATATTCAATATGGATGGAAGTGTGAAAAAGATAATAGCATTGGAAAGTCTCAAAAATTAGTTTGTTAGTCGGGCAGTGGTGGCGCATGCCTTTAGTCCCAGCATTCTGGAGGCAGAGCCAGGCAGATCTCTGTGAGTTTGAGGCCAGCCTGGTCTACAGAGCAAGATCCAGGACAGGCACCAAAACTATACAGAGAAACCCTATCTAGAAAAAAAAAAAAGTTTGTATATCTGTTAAAAATTTAAACACATTCTGCATGTATATTCTAGAAACACTAATGTCATTTTCCAAACTTAATTTACAGATAACTCAGTAAGTGCTCAGAAACATGTGCATTCCTTATAACAAAACACACATGTGTGTGTGCATTGGGGGGAAGGGGTTGCTGCCCATGCACCACACACATGCATGTGATGACCACAGGTCAGTCTCTGGAGCCATCCACACTCTTTTTTTTTTTTTTTTTTTTTTTTCAGGTAGAGTCTTTCGTTGTTCTGGAGATCACCAACTTGACTAGGCTGGCTAGCCAGTAATATCCATTTGTCTCTGCCTCCCCAGCACTGGGATTACAGGTGCACACTATCATGTGCTGCCTTTGTTCTAGGGATCTAACTCAGACCCTCATGCCTATGCAGCATGCACTGTACTGTAGCATGGCAAAAGTTCCTCCATCTTGTCTCAACTGGAGCCATCTAAGTTTAACCTGAAACACACACACACACACACACACACACACACACACACACACACACACACACACACTTTTCTACCCCTGCCATGAAAAGTCCCATGGGAAAGCATTTCAACTTGGGGTTGAAATGCCCCCAGCTAACTGCATGTTTTTGGCTTCTGTTAAACTGCTTGCTTGCTTTACTTCCCCCTGCAATTGCCAAACAGGCTGTAGTTTTTCTGCATTCTTAGGCTTTAAAAGCTCCTTGTAAAATGCACTCAAGGCTTCTCTGTGAGAAGTATTTCTCTCCAGGCAGTCACTGGCTTAATATAGACTCTCAATCCAGACTTTGCTTATGTGGAGTGGTCTTTGGGTCTCTTACCATAGCAATACCAACTGAGCCATTTCCCAAGCCCTGAAAAAAATGTTCTTTCATGAAAATATATAATGGAGATTACTACATAGCTATATAAATAATGATATTGATATGTTATGTTGATAATAGAAAGATGTCCAAAACATAACTTTGAATAGAAGCATAAATTCTGGAATCATGTTTGTTAAAAACTCATACAATAATATAAAATCAATGCTGGGATAGATTTTTTTTTCAATTACATGGCAAATAACTTTGTTTCTCATCACTGCCTTCAAAATAAACCTCCTCTGGCATATCAGGATGAACCATTAAGTAACGTCTTTAACTTTCTAGTCATTTCAGTTATAAGAACAAATCCAATTTTGTTAATTACAACTAAATTTTAGGTATTGCAAAATCCAATTGAGTCCTATTCAATCCTTTATTTTTGTGTGCAACTAAAAAATACCCAGTCTTGTCTAATCTTAAGCATAGACTTGGGCTGGGAGATATTCAGAAATACAGAACACTATTGGCTATCATTACAGCATGCTCTCACCCACTCTCTCTTTCTCTCTCTTTTCTACTCCCTCCTTCCCTCCCCCTCTCCATTTTTTTATCCTTTCTCTTCTTTTTCAATGCCACCTCTGAGGTCAGTGCACTAGGAAGGGGAGATTCATGAGAAAGGATCACTGCATCATCCCCCACATAGTTGACTGGCCCCTTGATTCTTCCCCTAGCCTCCACTGGTTCACCTACCTCACAGCTTCTCACTTAGGGGGCTCCTTCCCTCAGAAGGCAGTGGTTTTAGGCAGAGCCTCATCCAGGGAACTCAAGCTTTTCCTGTCCCTGGTATTCTTTTGCTCAACAGGCTTCATAACACAGTGGTAGTGTTGCTCTTCTGCAGCCGCTCACCCTCATGTCTACCACCCCTCCTCTCAAGATTTTAATGGTTTTAATTATCATACAAAGTAATGGTGTTCATTATGACCTTTACCTACACACTATCTTCTGATTCATCCCTTTCCTCCACTGTCCTCTGCTGACTCTTCATCCCCCCCAATAACCTTCTTCCACTTTCATGTCACACATATTCCACTTCGAAGCAAGTGCCATTCAGTTTCTTCTGGTTGATTTATTCTCCCTCTCGCCCTAGTCAAAGACACAAAGGATGGGTTTCAAAGTCTCCTAAAAACTCCTGCATACCTCCAACCTCATAGCCTTCACTGAGTCCTTCTTGAGGAAACATTCCAAGAATCTCTAAATGACTTTCTTGGTGTCCCTGCCACCAACCCTAGGGTAAAATGACATTTACCAAAGAGAGACAAAATAAGTAAAATCACTCTTTCTTCCTAAAAACTTTCTTCATTAAATTCTTTTAAATATCAAGATTTCTGCTTACATACCTAGAATGGTGAAGAGGAATGTAGCTGCCTCTTAGCAAGTCTTTGAGTGTGTGTCTGTCTTGAGGATGTGTAGTATTTCATCATAATCTATTATCCTCATCTTTCCAGCCTCAGTCAAATCTTTGAATCTTCACACGGAAAAAGGAAAGGCATATTTATAACAAGCTCCAGATGGCCGAGGTCTTATGAGTTTAGGCAGCCAGGAGAAAAGTTTTTGCAAATAAAGTGTTCCAAAAATATCTCTACTTTGTCTTTTAACATCTAACTCTCTACTTCTTTTGACGTCTACCCTTACCCATCCTCTGAGACCAACACTAAGAATGTAACTGATCCATCTCAACAGGATCGACCAGACAACTCTTATTCTATGGAGACATTTAACGTTAATAAACAATATTATCACTCTTATCCTAGTAGATAAAATTGTTCTCAAAGGTTTTAGGAAATCTGCCATAACAGGAAAGATTTCAAAGTCCAGTGGAAAAGAATGGCTCCCCTTGGACACTGTCACTAACAGCTTGAGTTCACCACAGCCCTTATGGTCAGGAAAGCAGGTCATTCATCTGTTGTGTTTCATGTCTTTACCTCTGAGTGCTGCCACTCTGTGTACAAGCTGCAAAATGCTTGAGACCAAATGTCTGCTCCTCAATGCTGCTTTGGGCAGGGTTTTCATAAAATCTGAGGATACCATTTGGGGCCAGTTTCAGGAATTCTCTATGTAAATTCACATAGGGATGTTCTCTACCAGTGCATTCTCTAGTTTCTCCAAGCAATGTTTACTTCTTGCCAGCCTTTGTGCAGCCAGAGGACACAAAAGTACGCTGTGTCTCTTCTCTCTCAGTCTCCAATTAAACCACTCCCCTAGCACACTATATGCAGTAACGTGTTGTGCTCTTCATCTGTTCAGAAGGTGAGCTCCCAAAAAGTCAGGCATTTATGTTTGGTCTCTGACTATTCCCACTGACCTGTAACAGTACCTGGTACCAAATCCAAGTTTAATAAGTACTTATTGCTTTTATTAAGCAATCACTCTCTGACTATGAAAGTTCATCTGAATATTTTGACACTTGTGTTACAATAAGATGTACATCATGAGTTAAAAAAAAAAAAACACCTCACGAGCTTTAGTTGTTAAAAGGGAAATAAACATTCCATTCTTCACTAATATTGTGAGTTACTCCTTGAAAGTTAAAAAAAAAAGCTTAACATTTCTTCACATTCCAAATCAAATCAAACCTGGCAGTGTGCCCCCATATAAAATTATTTTCTAAGAAATCCAGTAAAAGTCACCCTTTTTGATCCCTACACCTTCTATCCTTTCAAACAAAAAACACAGGGCTATGAGGCTAAGAAAAATCAGACCGAGGATGGTAATGTTTTAAGCACTGATAGTCAGTTAATGGTGCCACTATTTTCCCCTCTCTCCATCCAATGCTCAACCACAGGGACATTCACAGACACTCCCAAGATGGCAGTCTCCAGTGTCTGACCTACATGGGTACACATAGCATCTTCTCTGAGATGCACAAAACATCGCTTTCCTGCTAATCAGGCCCTTAAAACTACCTGAAATGTTGGACCTACATTCCTCTCCCAGGTTTCAAGTGTCAACCAATACCACATTACTATAATTTGAACAACAGCTGTCCACTGAGGGCTTGACTGTCAAGGGCATGGTCCTGAATGCGATGTTCAGAGCTTTTGTAGATCAATTGGATCATGAGCATTCTGACCTAATCAATGGAATCATCTTTTGACAGATTCATGATCGAGCAGATTTGTTGGATAGTATGAACTATGGAAGGTGTGTCGTGATTAAAGGAAGATGGTTGCTCGGAGCAGGCCTTTGAAAGATACCTTTTGTCATCTCTCTCCTCTATCTCTTCCTCTGTCCTTCCTTCCTAGCTGCCATTAAATTAATAGCTTCCCTCTACTATGTCCTTTTACCATGATACTTCCCCAATGCCACAGCTGGCCATGGTCCGAAACCCTTTAAAATTGAGCCTAAACAAATCTTTCCTCCCTAAATTATTTTTTTGTAAATATGTTGTCACCAAAACTTAAAGTGATTAACATGCCCAGAATTCCTTTCGTTTCCCTATTAGATCCTCTGGATTCAGAAGAAGAAGAAGGAGGAGGAGGAGGAGGAGGAGGAGGAGAAAGAAGAGGGGAGAGAGGGAAAAAAGTGTTATTCATACCTGCATTAACTTTCTCTTACAATGATACACAATTGCCTATTCTAGTGTTTGAACACACCTCAGACATTTGACACAAAATAACTGACATCTCTTTTCAGGGGGGGGGGGGGGAACTCCCACGTTTTAGGCCATTTTCTGTAATGGATTGTAGGATATTAGCTAGAACTGGGCTTAGCTAACTTATGACAGAGACTCCAAAACTGTGACCTAAAAACAACTCTTAGACTTCAGCTCTAGAGTGTCACAAACCTTAGGAGAGCACTTCACATCTCAGGTCATCTGCTCATGCTTTGGCCACGGAGATGGCTTTTAAAATTATCTAGGGATGATGGCATCTTCCATTATGGCTCATTGGCTAGGACACAGTCACACAGACACACTGCCTACAAGGGAATAGGAAACATGTAGTCCTTAATGCATGTGGCCAGCTTAGATATTGGGAAAGGCAACTAACAGTAAATATTAGAAGCACTGAGCATTCTCCTCTTTCATGATAAGTTAGCAAAAGTAAAAATTTAAAAAAACAGTAAAAACTCAAAGTTCCCTCTATAGGAGACTAGAGTAATGGCTCAGCAGTTAAGAGCACTTAATGCTTTTGCAGAGGACCCAGGTGTGATGTCAAGCACCCACATGGCAACTCACAACAGTCTATAACTCCAGTTCCAGTGAACTGACTCTGACTCCCTCTTCTCTCTTGAGGCACCAGGCAGGACTGTGGTACATATACATACATGCATGCAAAATATTCATACATGTAAAAATAATAAATAAATCTTAGAGCTTTCATTTAGAGAGAGAGGGAGAGAGGGAGAGGGAGGGAGATTCCTCTATAGGCCACCAAGTTGCATTAAAATGTTAATGAATAATTCAGTGTCCCAAGTTTAAGACCAACCTCAGATTTTAACTGTCATTGTACTCACTTTGGATCAAGGATAAGGACAAAAACAAATCCCTTGGCAATGGTTCTCACAATTGCCTTGTCATCTGACTTGACTTTTAATAGATAACATTCATCAAGTGGGATGTAAAGGAAGTGAACTCTAGAACCAGGCTGAATTTCAATTCTGTGAAGGTTGGGCATGAGGCATTGAAGTAGTGGAGTAACTAATATCATTTTGTCCCTGCCTTAGTTACTTTTCTATTGCTGTATAAAGAAGCCACAACCAAGGCAACTTATAAAAGAAAGCATTAGACTGGGGGCTTATTACAGTTTCAGAGGGTGAGTCCATCATCACCATGTCAGGAAGCATGGTGGCAGGCAGATAGGAACGGCACTAGAGCAGAAGCTGAGAGCTAACAGATCATCTGAAAGTTGGAAGCAGAGAGAGCTAACTAGGAATTGTGTGGACCTTCAAACCCTCAAAGCCCATCCCCAGAGACACACCTCCTAATACTTCCCAAGACAATTCCACCAACTAGGGACCAAACAGCCAAACATATGGGCCTATGGGGTCCATTCCCATCAAACAACCATAGTCCCCACTTCTCCCACCAAATGATATGCTTGAAGAGTTTTCATTATTGGTTTGTATTTCCAAGAATCTTCTTTGTAGCCAGCACATAACTTCACTTCACTGAGTTGAAATGTCAATGAACATAAACAAACAAAAGAACTGAGGTGATGAGAAAACAATATGGAGTTTTAAACATTTTAAAACTCATGATGCTACAGAAAAGAACATTGTACCAAAAGTATGCCTAAGCTCTACCACTGGTCCTCTCTACTTATTGCTAATGTGTCCTGTTTCATCATGCCAAAAATGGACATAATTATTTTATCCCTTTTCTCCTTGTTCTTAAGTTTTAGTGTTCATTACGAAGTATTATACATTATATTCTTTTTGTATGCCTCTCAGAACTACCCAGGAAGTACACCAGATCAAAGTGTCTTTGCGACTTAAGAGACCATCAAACAAAAGGACAGGGGACAGAGAGCTGAGGTGATGAGTCAAGTCACTGTGGGACTCCCTGCAGCAATAAAGGCAATGACCAGCAGCAACCACGAACCACTCAGGGAAGGACCTTCTGTGGCAGCTGTGAGATGCTCCACCTTGGATCAGGACCTCTCACCCGGCTCACATCTGCTTCCTGCAATTGCCATGATCTCAGAGCTGTGCTCAGCCAGCCTGAAAGGCCATGAGTCCTCACAAAATAAGCACTCTGAGTTGAAGCACCTTCCAAACACATTTAAACATACCAGTCATACATACCCTGTCAAGAACTCACTAAATGTCTTTTGTAAAAATCATGACGCAGTTAGAATTGAAATTCAGATGCTATCGCCAAACCAGGTAGAGGTCAATTGTCACTTCAGGGTAGTAAATTATGGAGATATTAAACTCTATTTCTTGACCTTCCAAGGAAACTGATCAAGTTTAGGAAAGATTCCTCAGAAAAACATTTGCTCTGCATTTGAATTACTGAACTTATCAAATAAAGAGGGGGAGGAAGAACTTTTTAGACCATGGAAATAGTGTGTGCCAAGAACCTGTGGTAGAAAACAGCCGAGGTGTTTCATGGGAGCCACAGAAGGGCATGAAGAACAGTGGAGAGCAGCAGAAGACGGTGTGAGGTTTCTTCAGTCCTCAACACAGAGACAGACTCTGCCTCATTCATTGACCTAAAAAGAACTGTATGGATGTGTGTTTTACATAGGATTTAATGCCACCATGTCACCAAGGCAGACCCAGAGTGACATGATTTGAGGGGTTCCTGGGAACTGGGATGGAGGAGGCAGCAAGCACAGACTTGGGGAAATCTGGCTGTAAAATTCAAAAATGCATGGGGTCAAGGTCAAAGAGGGTTCCTTCCTTCTTTTTCTTTTAATGTTTTATCAGCATATATTAATTACACATAATGAGTTTATTATGACATCTTCATGCATGGAGATAATGTATTTTTATTATATTCACATACTCTTTGCCCTCTCTTGTCCCCCTCTTCCGTAACCCTGTTAAAGAGAGCCCTTTCAAGAATTAAGAAATCCAAATAAAAGAGAGGTTGAGTAAGCAAGAGAGAAGGGACACTGTATCCAAGCGTTCCTAAGACAGGAAGCAAGTTACAGCCCTGGAGGGGGGGGGGGCAGCCTTTGGCAAGGAAAAACAGCTTTTCTGCTCCAGCAAGGAGGAAGAGGAAGGAGGCACCATGTGGAGAGGTTCATTTGTGATGGTAGTGAATGACCTTGTTCTCAACTGATGGCTTCCAATTTGTCTTTTTTAAAAAAAGCTTATTTTCTGAGGGGCAGGAAGAGTGAGTAAAGACAGCTAGAAAATTGTGAGGAAAGCAGAGAAATTTTTAAAAGTCACTGTAGAGAGGGGGAGAATGGGGACTAGGAAACAGCAACCCTCGACGTGTTTTGTGTCCTGAAGTATTAGGTATAAGTCTGATGTCACGGCCCAAGAAGGTTCTTTCGGCCAATAACTACCTATGTTTTCATCATAAACACAGAGTAGGTGCTTTACATGATGCCACAGCTTGTGTATTCTCAGGCCCAAGGATAGTTGTGCCACTCTTAACTTGCTACATGGTTTGTTAAGAACTCCACAGGGTCTGTAATATTTAAATCCATGTTCTGAAATAGACAGCTAACACCACAGTCCGCTTCTAACAAGGTGTACAGGTTATCATGGTGCACAGTTGACTAGAAGCATTACCCTGAATTTACCATCTCAATTTATTTATAGTTTCTTTTTTCTTCATCTTATTCCTAATTATCCTTTTTTGATAGGCATGATGGCCACCTTAACACACCTTGGAAGAGGAAGCCTCAACTGAGGAACTACCTCCATCAGACTGGCCTGTGGACATGTCCATGGGAGCATTTTCTTGATTATCAATGGATGTAGGAGGGTCCAGTCCAATATGAATGGTGCTATTCCTGGACAGGTGGGTCTGGGCTGGAAGCAAGTCAGTAGCAACATTCTCCCATGGTCTCTGCTTCAGTTGATAATTCCAGATTCCTGCTTGAGTTCCTGCCTTTAATGATGGACTGTGACCTGGAAGCCTAAGTCAAATAAGCCTTTCCTCCCTCAGGTGGCTTTCAGTTACGATGTTTATCACAGCAATAGAAAGCAAACTAGAGTACAAGTTAATATATTTTAGCTTCCTTAAGTTGATTTTGTGGGAAGATGTTAAAAAAAATTAAAAAATAGAGATTTCATTTGCAAGTTACATTAATTTTTAAATATTAGTATAAATATAGATATGTACACTTGTACAATAAAATGGGTGTAGATATAGAAACAAGAAATGAAAACCCTAGCTGAGTCTTGAATATGAGAGACAGACAACAAGGTTCTACCTTTTATTTGGAAGAGGAAAGGACTATGAGATGGGGTCCAAGAAATTTGGTAAGATGGTGAATTGGAGCAGTTATTTCTTACAAACAGTACATTGTTGCTACATAAAAACAAAGAGAAATATTTCAAATGATAGTCTCAACTTAAAATAACTATTTTGGAGCCAGCAAGATGGCTATCCTAAAGTTGTCTTTTAACCTTTTAACCTTCACACAGGCACAGTAGTAAACACACACACACACACACACACACACACACACACACACACAATTAACTAATTAATTCATATAATAAAAATAACTACTTAAAGAAAAATACTTTAAACTTAAGGCTTATGCTACAAGAGCTAATATTTTCCATGTACTTGAAAATAGGCAATATCAGCACTTTCCTGACTTTGACTTCAAAATTTCCCTAGACTGGGGTTATAATACACCGACACAGAAAGCACTATGAACCCTGGCTTCAATCCAGTACCCCAAAAGTAAATAAATAAATGGTTAAAAACAAACAAATTTGAATGAGGGCTTGTTAAACTTTTTTCACTTACAACCTCTTTTTGTCCAAGAAAATTTTAGACGACCCCCAGGTACATAGGTGCATGAAAAAGGTGTGTGCAAATCTAACATTTGCTGATACCCAATCAGAAGGAATTTTGTTTTTCAAATAATCATTTTCTATATATAATTTTGCCATTTATTAAAGATGAAAACAATTTGCAAGCTAATGAAATAGACGTGCTTATTTTTGCATAAAGAATTAAACTTGGCTGAATATTGATATTGTCAAACATACAGCAACCTCAGTGTCTTTCAGAGTTGACTGATATTTTGATTTTATAATTGTCAATGATTTGCATAAATACATAGCTCAAAATGGAAGAAATATGTTTCGAAACATTTCAGGAATGTTAAAATTTTCTGTCCTAATCCTAAAATAAAATCCATTTAAAAATCTTAAGAAACCCAAGCCAATATATAACTCAAAAATCAAAATTTAAAACCATACATTTCCAGCTCAATGAAATCCAAAAATATATTTGGATTCTCAGATACTGAGAAATGACAGTAGAAAAATATTGAGTCTTTCTATAACTACACCATTAGAAAAGCAGAAAACATTGCACAATAAAAACACTTCAGTTCATAACATAGAATAACCTTGAATCTGAGCCAAAGTGTCTCAGGCATTGTTCACTGAAGTTTCTCAGAACAACAGCTTGCCCAGTGCAAAGTGTTCAAGTACTTACACGATGCACAGTGTTCAGAACCAAGGCTGCAGTGAATGCTAATGACACAATGTGGGCAATCACTGACAGAAACACCTCAGACCTGTCACGTTTGGTTTTGAATTAACTTTTGATTGTTGTGCATTCAGAAACTTTTTACTGTTACCAATTTTTTCAAGACCTCCACATTCAGTTATTTGATGCCATATGTGGTCATGACCACCAAGTTCAAGAAGCTGGACTCTACATGGGAATCAAGATAGCATCATGGCTAAGACTATAGATTTAGGTCTCAGTTCTACCTTTCTCTGCCTGCTTGACCTGGGTAAGGCCCTCATCATAGGATGTCTTTAGATTATCGTAAGACCTCCATGAATTAATATGGAGAACATACTTAGAACAGAACTGGATTGCAGCTAATGTAGGGCAAGTGTTCACTGATGATTATGATGCTGTTCATCATCATCTTCATAGTATAAAAGATGTCAGCACTATCTGCTGAAACTTTTCTCAATGCCCCTAGAAACTTAACATAATGTTGGTACCGTAGTTCTAGTGATAATGAGTGACATGAATGATTTTGGTCTTTTGGCTTTAAGATGCCTTGTCATTATCATGATGGGCAAAAGGAAGTACAAAACTCCCTTTGTACTCAAATCAAGTTCATGTGAAGTAGAGTCAGACTGGCCTACTAGGCAAAGCATCCTTGGAAACCCTCAAGGAAAGTATGAGGGAACCTCCAATCCATTCCCTGATCATTTCATGGTCTCACTACCAGTCACAAAAAAGAGACAAATTTCAACTAAGGCTTCTCTGTCTTACAGCTCAAGTCTCTTCTCTGGGTCATAGTCAAGTTCTCAAGAACATTCAGACCAGCTTCCAGAAGCCATGCTGCTCCCCAGCTATGACCTTCCCAGTCTGTCTGGAGCATTAATTCTGGGCATGTTGTAAGTGTGTACAATTTAAAAGCAAAGAACGGACAGAAAAAAAAAATGGCATCAGACAACCCATAGTCCTCCCCAGCCTGCCACTCAAACAGGGAATTTTACAAGTTCTTAGACCTCCTGGATCCTAGGTTCCTTAGCTGTAAAAATGGAGGCACCAAAGAAGTCTTGTTTATACTTGTCCAGGGATACAGCATCTGACTGATCTCATTCTGGTGACCTTAGGTATATTATCTTCTGCTCTGTCACTCAAATTATCCTGGAAACCCAGACCCAGATACCACAACTGTTCTCCTTTGTATCACATGAAATCTAGATATCACAGCAGTATTCATTGATAAAGTCCCTGTATTGTTGGTAGTTTGGTTTCTGATAGCAATTCTCTATTGTGTTAGTCCAGGACTCTTAATTTCAATTTTTAACTTATAATAGAAGGTGTTAGAAAAATGTAATTAATAAACAGAAACACTTTGTATGTTCTAAGGCTCTGATCAATTATTAAACAAAATAACAGCGAAATGATGAAAAGAATTGAATTCTTTATTGAAGTATAAGATCAACTTTTGAGCATGTGACTGGTAATGACCCAGGTAAGGAGAGTCTATCATCACTAGTAACAAGCTCTGGGATTTTTAATTTATTTGATAAAGTCAAGTACTATTGTTTCTTGTTGACCGAGATCTTAATAACTACCAACATAATTTCTAGGCAGTTAATTTTCTAGTGTTTGTTTTTAGCATGTGTACTTTTTAATTTGAATGACATATCAACACTGAAACACATGTTAACACGTTTTAATAATATTTAGTTAACCTTGGAAGACTAAGATTCTTTTAAATTCATCAGGAATTTTGGCTCCAAATTTGATAAACCAAAAATAATAATGGTATGGAGTTAATTAAATTGTGGGGAATGCCACAAACTTATTATTTTTGTTAGACTTCATTTCATAAACTACAAGATCTAATCTTTGTGTTCTCGCTGTAGAAGACAGATTTCTTACATACCCATTACTGAACTCATAGTAGGGACCTGTAAAAATAAAAAAATAAGAGAAAAGCATACTAAATTCATTTAATGTATTTTATATGACATGAGAGGTTTTAGAAATGAAGACTGAAGGAAACAGAGAAACCTATATATTTTAATTGCAGAGGTCTGGAGAAGATGATGGATGTGAAAAAGTATGTTTGGACCAAGGGTGCCTGATATAATGTCAATAAATTGGAGGGAATTTAACAGGCCTTTTTAATTATATTGTCCTCTTCTCCATGAATACAGTACATAGGGTGGGCGTCTAGCAACAAAAATCTTATGATTTGCTTCGGAGGCAGGTCAATAATTTTCATGACCTGATTGACAGCAGGAGGGTCCTAAGAAATCTCTGCTTCTAAGGTTTTTCTCCAGTGTCAAAGGGCAGTACTTTGAGGGCAGTATATCCAGGACTCTGACAGTAAGCATTGACAGCTTAGAAAATGTAAAGATAGCTTAACAGTTTTAATGTTCTGAAATTGGAGAAGGAAAAATCAAAAAAGTTATTATGATTAAATATATAATTCTGATTCTCTAAGTTACATATCATTAATTCATATATGTCATAGTTGTAGGTATAAATTGTTTACTTCTTATATTGTTTTAAATAAAAATAACAAGTGGAATGACTGTCACAGAAGTAACCACCTGCTCTCAGATTAGCTCTAGAGCCCACTTCATTTTTGTGCAAGCATGACTTGTTCTTCATGGCTGAATGGTACTTCATTGTGTATATATACTATACATTTCTATAGCTCTTCATGGAGACCTAGGGATTTTCCACAATGTAGCCATTGTAAATAAACAATGCCCCAATAAACAGAGATAGGTAGGTATGTCTATAACAAGTTGACTTTGATTCCTTTGGGTATAATATAGCACTGAGAGAGACAGTTCTATTTTTAGATATGAGGGGAAACCTCCGTACTGCCTTCCATAGTAGCTGTAACAATTTGCCTTCCCATCAACAGTGTATTAAGGGTTCTTTTCCTGCACATCCCTTGCCAGCATTTTCTTATTGTTTTCTTGATGATAACCATTCTGACTGAGGTGAGATTAAAACTCAAATAATTTCTATTTGTAATTCCCCAGTGATGAAAAATATTGAATATTTTTTCATTTGAAAAATATGTTTTGTTCATTTGCCTATTTTTTATTAGTTTATATTTTTGGTGATTTTTTTTTAATTTCTCATAACTTCTGAACACTAATCCCTTGACAAATAAGTGCATTTCCGTTATATAGGTTGGCTCTTCACTCTGTTCACTCTAGCAGTAGTTCCTTTTGCTGTTAAAAAAAAAAAGCTTTCAATGTCATATAATATCTCATTTATCAATTCCTGATGCTATTTCCTGAATATAAAATGTAAAAACTCATAAGTTTTGTTGAAAATCAGGTGGCTGTGTGTCACGAGCTATTATAGGTCATGACGCAAATACAACAGATAGCAATTGATAATTCAAATGTCAACCCACCAGGTAAATAATTCTCTGGTGGGGTTACCCCACTGAGCAAGGATTATGGATTACCGACTCTGAAAACTGTTGCTTCTGTCTGTAATTTCACATGTGCAAACACAACTGAAGTATCTCCCCATTACAATGCATTTTCATGTAATGTGTACATGTTATATCCCATGATTACATCTCAATCTTAGGGGCACATATATTTGTGGATAGTTAGGAAGATGACTTCTCATTGAGCTGTATAATTTTGATAGATAGAAGTATACTAGAAAATGCTTCATAATTAGATCTATTGTTCCACAAGGACTATAAGTCACTTAGAAGCCTGGTTTTTTTTCTTTACTCAGACTAGCATAAGAACAGTTTCTCCCCCGTCTAAGAATTGTTACTTATAATTGGCTTACTCACAACTTTAGAGCTATTTCAAACTAAACTAAACACCTCTGCAAAGGCTGAGGCCTTTGGTTAACCTCCACAGAAAATACACAAGGACATTTTCCCAGAGGTCTATCGTAGAACCAAGGTTATTTGCACAAAGCAACCTAAGATATGATGCCAATTCTTTGCTTGCTAAGTCCGGTTGATAAAGACCTGACTCTCTGTGCAGCTCGTCTCACTGGGCACTGTGCCCTCAGCTTCAGGTCACAGCCTTACACCAGGAACCTTGAAAATGGGTGTTGCTATGGTTACTCACCCCCACCTCAGATATGGCCTTTGTAACTTTTTGTATTACAAAATGTTTGTTGTAAAGTGTGTATATCACAGATAGAGAGAAGATCTGAGAAGGATTAGAACTTAGAAGGAATTAGAACTAGTAGGAGTTGGAACTTAGAAAAAATTAGAGCTGTAAAGAAGAATTAGAGATAAAGAAGAATGAAAGAAAATGATCCTCAGCTTGTGTGTGAATTTATAATAAATAAATATAATAAATAAATAAATAGATAAGAAAATTTTCTAAGCACTTGCTCTTGAGACGTCTTCTCTGAGTAACCCTAGGTAGTGGCTTGGGAGCTGGACTTCCAGGCCACTAAAGCTGTGATTGTATGGGTAAATCTTGGAGTCTTACATTGTATTTCTTCCATCTTCACATCTGTCTTTAGGCTAGCATCATGCTGTATTGTTACTGTGACTCTATAGTATAACTACTTACTGGCTTGTGCCCCCATGGCATTCTCAATTTGCTTCCTCATACAGCTCAGTACCATCCTGATCAGGAGTGGCACTTACCATCATGGTCTCAGCCCTACCACATCAATCATTAATCAAAATGGTGATCCTCGCCGGGCGCTGGTGGCGCACGCCTTTAACCCCAGCACTTGGGAGACAGAGCCAGGCGGATCTCTGTGAGTTCGAGGCCAGCCTGGGCTACCAAGTGAGCTCCAGGAAAGGCGCAAAGCTACACAGAGAAACCCTGTCTCGAAAAACCAAAAAAAAAAGAAAAAAAAATGGTGATTCTCAGGCTTGTCTACAGGACAATCCAATGGAAGCATTTTATCATTTGGTTCTACATTCCCAGATGACCCCAGCTTGTGCAAAGTTGACAAAAAATAATAATCAGCACAATTAGATTTGTTCTTGCATTTTTTGGTTTTGGTGTTTGGTGTTTGGAGGATATGTGTTGATGTCTGTGACCTGTATAATCAACCACTGAAGACCATGCAGACGTCCATAGCCTGTGATGCAGCCTGAACTCATGTTGGTGTCCCCTGGGCTGCCACCAGGGGCCGTATTGATGTAGGTGGTCTGCACTACCATCTCAGTCCATGTTGATGTCCATGGCCTAGGCTGCCTCTGAGGGTCTTGTCTGGCTGGATTTGTGGTCCTACTGCAGCTGGGGACCATGGTCTCTGCTGTCACCAGAAACCATGCAGAAAGCTATGATCCATGCTCCTGCTGACTATGAAGAGTAAGGAGACTACACTTGCTATGATATCAATGACTCCAGACACACAGTTGAGGAGGAGAGACATGGAAGGTTTCTGTAACAACCCATACCTCAACCCCAAACCCTCCCCCAAAAAAGTAACAGCCTAGACAGGAAGTCATTAAAGAGAACCCTTAAAAAGTGTGCTGGAGATGCTGAAGAGTGGCTCTCCACAGTTGATGGCTTCTGGCAGGAGTGTGGGAGAGGAAGGACTTCGTTCTATTGAAGGGGCAAGCCACTGAGAGTTTGACCATGCTCCAGTGAGTATGTAGATAACACAAAGTGGACTTTTTTTTAGTGGGGAGGTCACAAGTGTGAGGTGGAAATAGAAGGACTGGGAACTGAGCACAATCAGGGTACAAGATGTGAAATTCCCAGAAAATCAATAAAAATGTTATGTTGAAAATAAAGAGAAAGGAAAAAAAAAAGAAATCCTCTCACTTTAAAAGTCAGAGGTGTGCACATGCAAACACACACACACACACACACACACACACACACACACACACACACACATAAAAATAAAACCCTAGCCCATAAAACCCAGTATCCAAAGGCAACTTGGAACACTTATGTTTATTAACTGACAGAAGCAAGGTGATCTGCAAAGCACACCAAAAGATAGGAATTGGGAGGTGTTATAGGGGTGGGAGCAGACATATAATTGTTTAATGGTTTTGATAGACTTTTGTCAAAATCTACAAAGCTAGGGCATGCTAGAACTATCAGTGAGTGTGTTTAGAACAGAAGTCCGTGCAGAGCTCCTGTTAGATGGACTTATCCATCGTCCTGTCTACCATGTAATTCCAAAGAACCTGGGGTTGGAAAGATTTAAACTCATGTCTTGTGCACTGCACACCGTAGCTGAGTCTGGAGCTTTATCTGTTTTGTAGGAAGCTATAGTTTTCTTCCCATTACGCCTCCTCTTGGAACAGCATGCTCTAAGTCCTCACAATAGTCTTGATAGCCAGTCACCATTGTCCTGTATTCATTTGTTTGTTTAACAGGGAAGGCTGAGGCTCAACAAGTTTGCACAACAGGTACTACATGATCTAGGCTTTCCACAAAGGTCTGTCTCCAAATTCTTTACTTTACTCAGTACATTGGACTCCCCTTGGAAGTTGAATCATGTCCCTACTACTTACCAAGCTTACCATTAGCAGTGTTTGGATGCTTGAGTGGCAATGAATTCTTCCTCCTTGTGTATGTCCTTGATAGACCTGGCAGAGTGTCCCACCCCCTCTCTTGAGGAAAGCTGTGGCTGATCCCTTAGTTCCTTCTACCTGGATCCTTGGAACTATTCCGAGGCCTGACTTATCTGATTTTTATCTAAAGTTCTGGGCCCAAAGGCAATTTGCACAGACTATCCTTTCATGTTAAGGAAGGTTAAGGTGGCTGGGCAGGGTGGCCCATGCCTTTAGTCCCAGCACTTGAAAGATAGAGGTAAGTGTATATCTTCCAGGCTAACTGTGACTTCCAGGCTAACCAGGGATATATGGTGAAATCCTGTCTCAAAAAAAAAAAAATTTCTCCTTTTGATTTGGAGATGTTGTTTGTCATGTTTTTCTAGTAAAGCCAACTTTTACTTAAGTCATCTGAAAATTATTTCTCTTCCACATAAATTTCCCAATTGCAATGGCAATAGGACATACTCGTTGAATCATCAGGAATGTTAATTAAAATTTTGTTTACATAGCAGTTAGCTCAATGTCTCCTAAACAGCAAATACTGAAAAATACTAGCTAATGGCTAATCCATTTGTGGGTTATTAATAATTATCAATAATTATAAAAATAATTAATAATCATAATAACTGGATTTGCCCAGGATAAGACTTTGTTAGCATCCCCACTATGAAAAAGACTTTTGTTTCTGATCATCAATGGGTGCTAATCATGGGTGAAGCATGAGTAAAGTCTGATATGAGGACTGCTTCTTTGCTGTAATGCCCCACTTTTAGAGAATGGGGATCCCATCTGTGTGTATTTAAATGGACTTATTTCCCAAGAATCTTTAATGGAACTTGGGTGAGAGCTGATAACCATGTGGCTGACCAACTTAATGGGCTGGCCAGGCAACTAGCTGAGAGAAGGAGGCTAACCAGGTTACTTTTCTATTACAACATGACAGGGAAGAATTGCCCACCTGAAATTCTTCTGTAAGACACAGTTGTCACTGGAGATGGTTCTGGACAAAAATAAAACTACAGTTACCACCCTTCATTACATTAAAAGATCTGATTAGACTTCTCTAAGAAATAAGGATAACGGTGATGCCACCGATTCTAGGTTTGGTTTTTAGGGCAGGAAGTGAATGAAAAGCAATGTGTACCATTTCTGGTGTGCCTTCTCCTACTCCTCTGTCTTCTGTTGAACTGATTTTGAGACTCTGGGCTGTGGTACATGACACAAACACAAGATGACAGAGGCTTCTGTCCCTATATAGCCACGGAGAATACAATGTCAAATAACTAAAACACGGTAGCTAATTCATTGTACCAGTTTTTACCCCAAGAGAAGCAGAAGCTTAAATCAGAAGGACATCATGAAGGATCCAACAATGCATGCAGGAAGAGAAGATCAGCACTGATAACAGAAGCCGGCAGTACTAACTGCAGAGTGTGCATCCAGTCATTTCCACAGGTCTTCACGAAATAGCTTCCTCCTCCGTCTCCATCTACTGAATATAAATGCAGTTCTGGGCGTATTTTGAGTATCTACGATAGAAAAGGGCTGAAAGGAAATTGAAAAATGAGTGAATCATGTTCTCAGCCTTCCGGGGGCTTCTGGTTCAAGGGGATCGATGCGATGAAAGCAATTAGAGTTAGATGATGGGAAAGTTCTGGAGATGAAGCGTGGTGAAGCCTGCCCTTACAATACAGTTAACAACACTGAACAATGTACTTAAAAGGTTGAAAGAGAAGATTTTAACATGCAT
>CABHPQ010173166.1:0-27089 GCA_902168405.1 Peromyscus aztecus | reverse complement strand
TGTGTGTGTGTGTGTGTGTGTGTGTGTGTGTGTGTGTGTGTGTGTGTCTGTGTGTCTGTGCCTGTACATATGTGAGCAAGCCGGAAGTCAGTTTGTGGCTTATCCTCAGGTTCTCTCCACCTTGGTCTCTCACTTTGCCTGAAGCTTGCCAATTCAGTTACTCTGGCTAGGCAGAAAGTCCAAGGAATCCGCCTGTCTGTGCCTCTTCAACACTTGGATTACTAGTATACACTAGCGTGTCTGGCTATTTTATGTGAGTTTCAGATATAAAAAGTTGTTTCTTCATGGTTTTTAGCTTTGAGAAATCTACTGCCATAATTTAAAAGATGGAAAGAGAAGATTTTTAGTGTAGTTTTAGTCAATTTACTTTAATTATTTTTAAGGTATCAATAATCATACCACTATTTATTATTTAAAATTATTTTGATAGTCTAAAGTTGACACATGAATTATACACTCCTGTGAAGGCTCAAAATTGGAAGCCCCCAAACTTACAGAATACTTTATGCCCAATCACTTGCTTACTTTCTTAACATTATCATCAATATTTTAATTATTTTTTGCTTTGGAATTCTGTAAATTTTTAATGCCCGAATAAAATGCATTATTGTAATTCTCAGTGACAGGTGAGGACTCTACTGTTCTTTTGATATATGTGAGACGTGTGATCGGGAAAGAAGTCACCTTTAGCCACCACAGGCACTTGAATTAGAAGGAGTGTTCATACATGCTGAAAAGTTAGAACATAGTTATTTTAAATTTCCCCATCTGTCCACACTTTGCAGTCTTCCAAATCTCACTGTTGTAGATGTTGGTTCTCATAAAAGCATGCTGCTCCACCTCTCTGTGTTTCATACATCCAATACACTTGTGCTTTTTATTAAAACGGGGGAGGAGGAGAATTGGGTGAGGGAGGTCCATTGTCACCTTTCTTTTCATATTTTTCCTGACCACCCATCCCAGATACAGTGAGTTGTAGTCATTGAGATCCTGAAAGTGTTCTGGCATCAGGCACCATAAGCCAGGAGTAATAACACTGAAGACATAAACATAGATGAGTGCAAATCTGTCTTTATTACTTAAGAAGCAGGATTACTGTGTAGTATGAATTTATCACAAGAGCAGTGAGTCAATTTTCCTGGGTGGGATCACTGTTTCACTATAATGGTCATTTCAAAACTGGATGCTCTGCTTCCTCATTTCCTCAGATCGCAACAGCGGGCAAGAGTCCAGTCTATGATTGGACACAGGCAGTGGCAAATGTTTTCATTCTGGACGTTCCATGATCCACAAGCAAAGCCACAAGAACATCCAGTAGCAATCATCCCTGCATGATTGTGTGAGACAAAGACATCAGAGACCTTGGACCATAAGAGATGGAGAGTCCCTAACTGTTCTCCCTAGGAAGCTCATGCATATAGCTACATTTTGTGGGGCATAAAACTAAATCATTTTTGAGAATTATCTTGAAGAAAAAAATCATCTAAATGAA
The DNA here is from genome assembly GCA_902168405.1 of Peromyscus aztecus. Classification (NCBI taxonomy): domain Eukaryota; kingdom Metazoa; phylum Chordata; class Mammalia; order Rodentia; family Cricetidae; genus Peromyscus; species Peromyscus aztecus. The sequence goes on along the minus strand of CABHPQ010173166.1, from coordinate 25,597 downwards.
AAGAGTCGGAGTTTTACTGTCTTTCAGTTGATGGCAAATTCACCTCTGTGCTGGCTCCTCTTCTACCACTACAAGGGAATAGAGTGGGAAAGAAAAGAGGACCATATCCATGACCACACACTTGAAGTCCAGGTCGACTGTCATATGTGGTCACAAAGGAAGATGTAACAAGAACAAACCCAGAGTCCCTCAGTAGCATCCTTAAGAGAAATGAAAATCAGGAAGGAATGTCTAGGCACCTGGGACTACATCACAGCCCCATGGCAGTAAAGACCTGATGTAATAGAAGATACAGGTGTTCGAGGTTGAGGATTTCTGAGAGCTTTGAGAATTACTCACAAATTCCCCTTATGAGTTACTCACCAGATGGACAGGAAGCCAGTTTTCCCGCAGCTTTGACAGTAGTGCAGGAGACACTCTTAGTCACAGGGGGGCGAGGGTGCTCTGCAGGTAAGAGAATAAGGGGTATTGCCATGATCTCTTGTTCCTACAGCTCCCTTTCTCATTCCTTCTCTGTCTTGAGGAGTCCCTGTTTTCACAAGTAGGCTAATGACTACATTTTAAGACTTAGTGCCTTCATATGTGACATCAAAATAACAGTTGTGCTTACCTCATATAATGGCAGTGAAAAATAAAATGAACTAACTTAAAGCTTTATATTATGCCTTTTCAAAATGTGTTCATAAATTACAGGTGCCACCCTTCTAGGCCTATTGATTATCAAAGAAAATGGAGCTTTTAACCATGAGTTCAAAAAAAAAAAAGATATGATTATAAAGGAAGTCCTGAACAGGGAGTTAGGGCTATAATTAATTAAATAGAGGTTTGATCTTGGAATAGGATAGAGATGAAATTATAATGTAGGAATAGGAGGCGTGAACATTGACTAAGCTCAGCGTTCCCCTACCCCATCAGTTACCTAGGCGACTGAGAGCTTCCTTGAGCTTCTTCATGATGGAGTCTAAGGTCTCTTCACTATTCACTAGAATCATCAGTTGAAGAAGGGAGATGATGATGAAAAGTGAGCAGGTTGTAGTCTTCATCCTGTTGAAAGTCAATGTCCAAAGGCAGAGAAGATGAGATCACTGAGCCCTGGAGTAGCTAGCTGGGAGGGATAGGAGGAGACAGTTATACTCTGGAGAGAGTAGAGAGGGAAGAACAAAGCAACCATGCTCCAAGTGTTCTAGCTGTTTGGAGAAGCAAAGAGGATTCCCACAGAGAAGATTCACTCACAAAAATTAGAAAGGTTTCCAAGGCCGGCCAAGCAAGGATGCTTTTATACTCTGCGGGATTATCATCCTGGCTACCCTTAATATATGGAACACACAACCCTCCACCTCCACCATGTAAATACTTCCCATAGTTTTAAAGAACTCTGGCAGCTGAGGTGTAGTTTTTAGCAATTTCCTCTGAATTAAAACATTCCCTCAAGGATCTGTGGAGAGGTTCTTGAGTCTCAAGTGGTAAACACACTGCACATGGCTGGAAAATCCCAAACTTGTGTGTTCTCAAAGTGTTTCCCAAATGCCCCTACCTAGTGTTACAGGAGCAGGTAACCAATTGCTAAGGAAGGAGACCAACCAGCTGAGCTGCCTAGAGGAGAGCCTCCTACCTGTTTAGCTGCTTGCAAGTTGTACAGAGAGCTCCAGGCCCCACGCTGGGCACCAGCTATGGTGATTCTCTGCAGACTTTAAGGCAGGCAGGGAGAAGGCGATCCACCAAGAGACAAGAATGAAACTCAGCTCAGCCCGATTTTCTTGTAACCAGTGCTGGACCAGGACTTCTAGAGTCTGGCCAGATCATTTTACTTTAGCCATATTTAAGCACAGCACAATTTTGAAAAAAGTAGTCAGATAACAATTAATTCACTCCCAAGTACACAACAATTTAAGACATATTTACATTGTGATTCTTTACAAAGTACTTCTGGCTTTTACAAGAATGGGTACTATTGACTCAGAGATAGTCCTCCAGATTTAGGGTGTAGGGAGCTTGACTGAGGTAAACATAACACCTGTGGGTGTTGGGATTAGCCTGGCCCTAAGATAACATAGAAGTCACTTAGGCTGTTGTAAAGCACAAGTGACTGGGTTTTATGGTCTAAAAGTAATGCTCAAGATTTAGGGGAAAGGATCTTGGATAAGTAAAAACATAAATTCTGGGAGATAAGGGCAGAGCCTGTCTCCTCAGACAGCAAAGTATCACCAGGTTGTAAAAGGGCATCATTCCTAGCGTTCCAGGAAGAACAGCTATGCACCTTATTCCTATGAAGAGGTAAGCTGTGTGTTTAACTCTCCTGGCTTCCCCAGAGCTTATCTGTGTGCACAAGGCTCTTTGCTCCCTAAAATCACCCATGCTTGGATGGACTTTTCAGTAGGTCAGTTGCTTTTTATTCATCCCTTCTCCTGTAAATAACCCTTCACCTAGATGCCTATAAAAAAAATTCCAGTAATTTACTGACTCACCAAGCTGGACTTGGGTAGATTAGTTTTGTTGATCCATTATCAGTTCTCTCTTAGGATGAATAGTCATGTGTGTCTTCTTCTGAGAAAAAAAGTACACATAATTCATTTGATACATGATTAGGGATATGGTCATGAACCAAAGATGAGTTGGCATGCTGAGATATGCACCTGAAGCTGATCTCTAAAGAGTAGACACCCATGGCAGAAATTTTGATATAATTCCCTCTCCTCATATGGTATGGGGTTATATACCTTTTTGATATATCAGGGGTTGCATGGGCCTTGCTTTGGGAGATGAGACATACAATCATGGCTGTATCTTCTATCCAGAGAAAGAGTCTGGGTGGGTAGTCTGCAGGGGATCCAAATGGGGCTATCTTCCTCTATATGATATGGAGTGACATGCCTGCTTGAGGAGTGGGGCCTTCCATATGAAAACATAGTTGACCCAAGAAAGGTTAAAGATTGAGAACAATTTTTTTTGGTCCCTGAGAGTGAAAAGTAAGGGAAGAGAGTATTCATAAGCTGGGTGGGTCCGAGGTAGCATAACCACTTCTGTTTGTAGTAAAAAGTCATATCATGCCAAAATGGCTAGTCAGTGAGGACTTGCCTTTGTAAGGTAGCAATTATAAATGCAAAGGAATGTTCTGCTAGCCTGCTTAATATTAGTTGAATAAAAGAGAAAATGAGATGGAGATGTTGACTTCTTGGCAAGACTCTAGAAAAAGAGAGTCAAAGTTAGATCTATGCTAAGAGCCTTTTCTGGAATTCAAAAACTTAAAATTCATGGGAAGAGTCAGATAGTACAAAATAATGACCTGATGTAAAAATAACAATAAAGAAACTAATTTTACAAAAGTGATTTTTAGTACCTAGTTCACCAGGACTCTGTTTTCAGGAGAAAATTTTTTAAGTGAATTAATCAGAGACTTGGATATTTTATTGGGCTTTAGTGACTGGTGAGTCCCATGATAAAACATGATTTTTTTTTCTTCAATAAGGAGAGGCTTTTGAAGATCTAAATGATCAAGAACAGGATATAAATTAAATTCTTAAGGTACTAAAACACACAATAGATGAGAGGAAAAACAATTGATGAATTCTGTACAGTTACTAAAAAACAAGTGTGGTAAGACTTGTGTTGAGCTCTCAGAGTTCCTGAAAAAAAAACTGATAAAAACAAAACAGAATACTTTTTGTGAGTTCTGAGAAGGCTTTTCAAGCCTAACCAGTGTTTCACCAAGGGTTAAAAGAAGGAGCAAAACTTATGAAGGTACAAGTGATCTTCACAGAAACTACTGTTATGGAGGAAACCACCCAAGCTACTTCTCTGACAGGGTAATCAAAGTTCCCTGCAGGTGAGGGGCATACATGGACTAGAGGCCTGCCATCAAACTATGAACTCACCAGTCTGCCATTAATGTATGAATTACTTGGGCTTCAGGAGATTCTGGAGCCACGTGCATCTATGACAAGTCTCAAAAGCACCAGGGGCAATGGGCAGCAGTGGGTGGATATGGGAATAAAACAGTCCAGGTAAAAAGCACCAGGTTTCACTAACTGAGCAATTACCCATCCAGAGTAAACTGTGCATTTCTTTCCTGAAGAAAGGTAAGTTGAGGATGGAATTTGTTCTAGCCTTGGGCTTACACTGAAACAACCCATGACAGAGATAACAGGAAGAAAGGGAGAAGCAGGAGAGGAACGGAGGGGAGGGAAGAGATGAGGAGAGATCAGAGCTTCAGTTCAAGCAGAGTCTACCAGAATCTGGGTGGGGTGTAACCCGGCAGAAATAGCTTGAGCTAGCTCCAAAAAACTCATAGGGATTGGGGAAATGTATGGGAGTCCCATCCCATGGAGGTCCTCCATGATGAAGAAGCCAAACAGGTACAAATAATAGAATTTTCCCATGTTCAATTAGAACTTGCTAATGTGTAGGTGTGGTTTTTTGTTATTTTAATTCCTTTAGCTGTTGTTTATCAAGTCCAATTTCCATTTACTTGGGATATGGTCAAAAGTGGACCTTCAGAGTACTTCAAGATTACCTTCAGTGTTCCATTATTTATCATAGGATGGTGGCCTTGCTTTGCTATCCTGATCATCCTCTCTACGAAGCGGTTTCATTGCCTGGATAGCATGATGCTAAATTCTAAGTGTTCTATATATTTTAAAATACATTGAAAATACATGCATGCAGGTGCACCGAAGGGAATGAGAATGAGATCTCAGTCCAAATAAGCTATAAGGGCCAGAGAGACGCTAAATCCTTTGGAGTATTATGATCCTGTAAGACACATGTGATATGTGACAGTTACTTTTTTAAATCCTACAATATCCATGTCTGTAATTGTAAATGAGCTGAATATTTAACTGGGACTCCTGGAATATTAGTGGATTTTTATACCCCACTTTATTCAAGTTGTTCTTTGTCTGTATGCTATCTAGATTTTGTTAATTTGACACAAGCTAGGGTCATTTGGGAAGAGAAAAACCTCAACTGAGTAAATTCCTGCACATTGGTTTATAGGCAAGTCTGTGGGGCATTTTCTTGACTCAAAGTTCAAAAAAAATAATGCATAACCCTTGAATTAAGGCTCACTCCAAATTTCTGGATACAGTAGAATGCATCTAGTCCTTGTCAGAATGGTCTCTAGTCCAATTTCCAATAGAGTCCTTACTCCCCTCAGTGCCTTGTGAGTCCAGTCTTCACCCTCCACAGTTCCACTGGCATTCTGACATTCCAAATCCCCCACCAGAATGGGCATTAACTTCTGCTTGCAGTATCCAAAGGGCATCTCTGTCTTTCATATGTCATCCTGGCATCCACATCAGAGCATTAGGGCTTGAAAGGTCCTTGGACCTGAACTACTTTGATGCCATCACTCTAAAGATAACTAACCCAAGACTGAGGTGCACACTGTGCTTACCTAAGGTCACAGATGAGCATCTTGTAGATTGGGAGCTGGTACTAGAACCACAGTCTCTCCTTCCCACTGCATTATCCTTTACATGAAGCTGTCTAACTTCTCTGTTGGTAAATGAAATACAAAAAATGGAAAAAGACATGATATTTGCCAAGTTTATGTACATCCTCTAATTGTTCTATTTGACTAGGAGATTGACCATAAAAGAATAAGGTCATATAAATTATGTGCACTTTTAAAACACAATATAAAATAAGATAAAATAAAATGACTTTTCTTTTCTGGATGCAAGACTGCTGAGACCAAAGAGGCTATTCATACTCAACTTCAAGGGTTTTATTCTCCTTAACAAAGTTGTTTCAAAAGCAGATGTATAGTGATGGATGTTGGCTCCCTTCTCTCCTGTTAGGTAATTGATATTTATTATAAAACTAAACAGAAACATGCAAGATTTGTAAGAGAATATCAACAACTTCTAGTTCAATATTCAGTTTTTTGTAGATCATCTCCTCCAATCATACTTGTCATGTGTATTGTGATCATTGTCATAGTCCTCTGCAATTTCCATTATAACTATCCTGTCTGTTCCATGTCAAGTACTGGGAAGGAGCTTTCAGCTGGACATGAGACTTTAGAGCTGCTCTACCAATCAGGATGGTCATTATCTCCTTCACTTGCACAAACCTGGGTGTTGTGCCATAGATTAGCATCTAGGAGCTAGTTCTGCTTTGAAGACTTCTGCTGTTCCCTGCTGCACTTCCTCTCTGGAGTTTAAGAGTTCAAGTGTAGAATCAAGAAACAATTTAAACCACTGGTTCTTATTGAAGCTGACTGATGCCAACTGCAACATCTGGGATGTGACCTCAGCATTTCCTGTTGACATCAAGTACAACACAAGGCTCCTAGTTGTCTCTTTCTGACAACTATGTTTACTCATTCCCTGGATTTTCATCTTCTTTGCTCTTTTCACAGTAAAATGATAGGCTGTAATGTATACATCTGGAAAGAATCCAGAACATTTGTGAGGGTGTCACTGCACTGGGTCTGGGCATGGACCCTGACCTCTTTGTGAAGTGTGGCCTGTAAGTCTGGTGCTAGGGCTGGAGGACTGGGCAGTCTGTTGTTCAAGAGAGAGAAAAATCAGAAGGATGGCTAGAATACTAGCTTTGAGAATGTATTTATTTATTATTTATTTATTTGCTTATTTTAGTTCAGTTTAAGTTCCACGTGTGCCCCTTGGACTAGGTGTCTGTCAAGACCCAAGATGTCAAGAGCTATGCATAAAAGCAATGCTGGGAATTGAGCAAGAAAGTCTAGCAATTTAAAATTTGCAAACTTTGGCTTCAGAGTCAGGCATGCACAGTATTTGAGAAAGTTAACTTGTCATTTAATCATAAAGTATCAAAGGAAGAGTCCCAGTTCTCATGTTCTCAGCCCAGGCAAAGGAAGTTGTTCTATCAACTTCTTACTAAGAACTAGACTTACCCTAGAGGGAAATACTCATTCCACATTTGTGTTCTGGCACTAAATCTCCATTTTTGTGTATCTTGGGGGTAGTAGCAAACAGGCATATATGTGAGTATGTGTGTGTTTGGGGTGGGGGCAGGTTATTATTAGGTGTTGCCCTCAGGATCTGTCCATTTCGTGTTTGAGCTTTCTCATTTGGCCTGAAGCTTGCTAATTTGGTTAGTATGACTCATCAGCAACACTGGACTGCAATTACACACCATCATACCTGGCTCTTTAGTTGGATTTTGGATATCAAACTCATGTCCTCAGGCCTGTGCTGCAAGTTCTCTACTGACTTTACCAGTCTTTGTTTTCCGTTTTCCCAGAATGAGTACAAAAACACCACCCTTTTCTCTGTTTTCTTCTAAAGGGTGAAAGCAAAGCAAATATTTAGTTACTGTCAGGGAACCAAGCATGAGATTATGAAACCAAAGCCTCTGCTTCCATGAAGATTATAGTACAGTGGAAGAAGAAAACATTAAGCATGCCAACACTTTACAGAAATAACTACAGATTTATCATTCATTAAAACTTAGAGTGGAAAGTAGAAAAGAGCCTTTCCTAGGGAAATTCCGTGGTGAGACTTGAAGATTAGGAGAGCAGCCTGGGGCAAAGACGCAGAACAGGATGGAACCCATCTGGTGAGAACTTCCAGGTGGGAGTAGCCATGCTGGATTGATAGGAAAGTAGCCCAGATATAGCACAACTGGCCAGCGCCCTATTATAAAGGCCAAGGTTTTCACATGCCAAGTCATAGAATCATAACAAACAAACAAAATCTTCTAGAGTGCCCAGAGCACTCAAGGACCTGCCTGAGATTTCATCCAGGAACAGAGAAAGGAGGATGTCTAGAAGTGAAGATGCCAAGGTCCATGGAGATGGGATGACATTGCCTAATGACCCTATCCAATCCACCATATCTACTCATTTCTAGATTCAGGGAGTATTGTTAGATTAAAGATACCTACTCAGAACACATTATCCAGCCACTATGTAGAGCATTCATGAGACAGGAGCAAGAAAACATTTTGGGAGATTCATGGAGCAATCAATAATCTTGATGAAAGATGTTGGACATGTGGAGCAAAGTAGTTAAGAAGAAGTGAAGGTACTTGAGATGGAATACAAATGTGAAAATTGCTAATGGATTCAGTAATACTGTTAGCATGTGCTTAATGAGCAAACATCCTTACACATTTGAAAATCATTAGTTAAATAGCTGTGGGTCCTCTGAGCTGCAGCTGGAAAACACAAGGATTTCAGTAGGGACTATGACTGAAAAGAAGCAGGGAGAAGTCAATGAGGTACACCAGAGTGATACAGGTCTGGTTTTCAGTGCAGGAAGAAGCAGGAAAAAAAAATGAGGGACTGTGATCCACCATGCAGTGGTGCCATTGAATAGTCTTTATGTCACAGCTGACCCACACAGTGGCCTCATATCCCCAGAATCTGTCTGTTCAGTGTTCCTGCCACAATCAGTCTGATGAAGTGATAAATTTAAGAACAGAACCTGGAGATCTTGATCTATGACACAGCTTTAGTTAGAGTTCTTACATTCTCAAGGCCACCATGCCTTTAAATACATACATTTTAGCTATTCAAGCTACAGATCATTCCAGAAACTCTCCTGCAGTGAATGTTGGGTCTCCCATAATTTGCTGTAGCTGAGGGTATCACAAAGATGGTGTAGTAGTGAAATAGATTTATCTCATTTTTTCTCATATTGTCTCTCCTAGGTTTCTATGTATCTGATATTTCTACATCTTTTTTTCCTTTTATGAATTTTTTCACTGCCGATAAATAAATTCACAAAATTCCCCTTTATATGAAAAAAAGATATTTTCTTACCTTTTTTTTTTTGGTTTTTTTGAGACATCGTTTCTCTGTGTAGCTTTGGAGCTTGTTCTGGAACTCACTCTGTAGACCAGGCTAGCCTTGAACTTTGCCTCCCACATGCTAGGATTAAAGGCATGCACCACCACTGCCTGGCTTTTTCTTAACTTTCTAGTCTCTGACATCCTTGGGTCTTTTTAGTCATTTTTCTTTGACAAGTTATTTTCCTGGCCCCAGCAATCAATCTCAAATTCCCTGTCTTATTCTTCAATCTCTACATGGCTTCTGAGTGCACCTCAAAAGATAACATCATTTCATCTTGTCCTATCTGTGAAGAAAGAGGCTACTTATCATCTCAAGATCCCAACTTCCTCATTTTGAGAATAGCCAAACAACACTTCAAGAGCAATGCTGAGGATTAAGTAGGCTGTGTGTGTAAAATTACAGTGATAGCTTGTACCTAGCATTTAATAAATATTATTGTATTTCTATGGAAAACTATATTGTTATATCATTGTGCTCTTCCATATCAACGCCAATAAGCCAGCCAGGTATTGGTTAATGGACTTTTGAGGCTAAATTGTTTCATTTTAAGTGTGAAGAAACATGGTTTTGCTTTATCAAAGTGGTAAATTTGTTTGGAAGATAGTCTCACAACATTATCTTTTTAGTATGTTTATAAGTCTGAGAAAAGTTAATAAATCACACCCAAACTCAGAAACAAATAATAAATTCACAGTCAAACATATTCGTTCTCTCCAGAAAATACTGTCAGCAATGCAATAATGTTTCACATTTATCTAGTATAAAGAGGAGGGGCCCTGTGTTTAACTGGGTTCTTTCCTCTGTGCTTGCATATTGCTTGCTTTGAAATTTAAAAAGTCAATCTCATTCTCGGATGTCGGAAATAACCACAAGCCGATTGCTGTTTGAGTTTATCTGATTTTGTTCTTGTTCTACTTTTAGTGAGCTTTGCGTCTCATGGGCTGCGGCCTCCCTCCTTGAAACCAGTCTTTCCTCATTCAGCTACCTCCTAGTCTGTGTCTCTCAGACAGCTTTTCTTCTTTCCTTCATCTTTGGTGATTTTGTTTAGTATTATTTTTTCTTTGTCCTTGAGACTTTCATACCTCTATACAGTATGAAACTCAAAAATATCCATGCTTGTTTTCCCTTCAAACTCCCAAATGCCTCCCCAAATGGGCGGCAACCAACTTTGTGGTGTTGTTTTTGTTTTACACCTCATGGAGTTGAATTTGGAGTGCCCTTTCTGTATGGTCCATCCACTGGAATATAGACAGTCTTCTAGTGTCTGTGCATGCAAAGTGAAAAACAACAAAGTATAATCCTCCATCCTTAAAAAGCTTTTTTCTTATATGTTGAGATTCCTCATTTCCACAAGGGAAGGGCAGCAAACACATACAAGTAATGAGAAAACATCGATGAAGTTGTTGACGGACCTCAGTCTGCTTCCTGGTTTTTACCAACGTGGGTTCTCAGGTTCATTCCATTCTAAGTCTTGCCATAGAGTCAGAAATGGTTCTTCATCTGTACATTTGATTGCTTGGACTGCCACTACATAGCATCATACACTAACCCATGCAATGGAATCTTACAGTTCTAGAGGTAAAAGACTGAGATATAGGTTTGGGCAGGACTCTGGTATTGTCAGACTTTTCTCCTTGGCTGTAGCTGCCTGCCTTCTCCCTCTGTTTCCCATCATCTTCCCTTTGGGTGATGTCTGTGTCCTGAATTGATAATGATACCTGCAAAATTGGCCTAAGACACACTCTATTCAATCTATGTTACCTAATTACCTTTTAAAAAAACCACATCTCCAGATCTCTAGGTAATAGTCACATTCTCAGACACTGGAAGTTAAAGTTTCAATATGTTAAGTGGAGGGAGGTAGCACAATTTAGCCATTATTGGGGGGAAAGTAAAGGAAATCAATTTATATTAGAAAGAGAATACTTGCTGTCTCAGAAGCAAAACAAACAATAGCAACAAAAACCTCTTGGTTTTAAAAATACTGCTTTCTCCCTGGGTCATCCGATAAGTCAGCTTTCATACTGAAATCTCAGAAATAACTCTACTAAAGCAATCTGTAAGAGAATATATATGTATATATATGTGTGTGTGTATATATATACATATATATGTGTGTATGTATATATATATAAACCTACTTCTGAAAATTTGCATTAATTAAACAAATTTTATAAAACACTTTGCTCACATAAATAAACCCTTTTAGTGTCTTCCTAAATTATATATGTATGTTATATATAATTTAAATACCTGCTATTATGATTATCAATACTGATAGGTTTGGATTTACTCTTTTTTATTAGGTTTTTAGTTTGTCATATTTCCACACATTCTTTGTTTTCGATCTTCTGCACTTCCTTCTCGGGCTGCCCAGCAGCTCCTCCTCTGCTTTCGTGTCTCTTATATTCTATTATTCTCTGTTCTTGTATTTTCCCTCTTCTCTCTTAAGACCTCTTTTTCCTCTTTCATAATCTTTTTTTTCCAGTTTCATGACCCATACACAGAAGGAATTGATTGTAGTCAGAGCAAACTGTGTCCAGTGTATTTTTCCCTGGAAGTGTGAAGTGGCTACCCACCTATACTTATCTTATTGACCTTAAACCTCTCATAGATTATTGCTTACCATTACTTAAGCATGCCATCCAATACTGACTGAGCCCTTTCCTTGTGAAACTTGCTTCAGTTTTGAAATCCTGCCAGCTGCATGACATTGGGAGCCCACACTTTTCTTTTCCCAGGGTTTGTCATTATTAGGGAGGGCCTAAACTTCACCTTTAGTTCTTTTTTGTTGAGAACCAACTCTCAGTCTGTAGTGGGAGGAAACTTCCTGTTTTCATCTCAGTCCTCTTCAGCCTCCTTAATTCCTCTCCTATCATTTCTTCTTTCTCCATCCCTAAAAACATACCTCACACCTCTGGTTTTTCTAGAAATTTCTCTACAGTTGTGATATTCTTTCCCAGAAAGTTCTGAGTGGTTAAAAAAAAACAGCTTTTCCTCCATCCCCCCTTCCCCATCCCCCCACTGAGGCTGATCTTCAAAGATGACCAACGGAATCCTGAAAAGTTCGTTGGCTATTACCCTGCTCAAAACTCAAATTTAGATGCATCAAGGACCTCAACGCAAGGCCAGGTACTTGAATGTGCTAGAAGAGAAAGTGGGGAATAAGCTCAAACTCGTTGGCACAGGAAAGACTTTCTGAACAGGACACTGATAGCAAAGGTACTAAAAACAACACTTAATAAATGGGATCTCATGAGACTGAAAAGCTTCTCTATGGTAGCAGATAGTGTCATTCAGACAAAGTATCAGGCTACAGGCTTAGAAAAGATCTTTACTAAGGTATATATCTAATAGAGGGTTAGTGTCTAGAATATATAAAGAAGTTTAAAAAAAATCTCTAAACTTTCAGAAAACAGATAATCCAATTTAAAAATGGGGTATGGGTCTAAACAGAAAATTCTCCAAAGATGAAACACAAATGACTGAGAAACACTTAAAGAAATGTTCATGACCTTTAGCTGTTAGGAAAAGCAAATTAAAACTACTTTGAGATTTCCTTTTACCCTAGTCAGGGTAGCCACGATCAATAAAATGAATGACAGCATATGCTGGCAAGGATGTAGGAAAGGGGAATGTTGTTGTTATTTTTTGCTCTTTTGGGGGGCCCACCACCCAGTTTTCAAATAAATCACACATGGAGACTTATTCATAGTTATAAATGCCTTTCCTTAGCTTGGTTTGTTTCTTTGCCAGCTTTCCTTAACTTACATTATCCCATCTGTCTTTTGCCTCTGGGCTTTTACCTTTCCTTACTTCTGTGTATCTTACTTTAACTCTTAGTTTGTGGCTGGCTAGGTGACTGGGTGGCTGGCCCCTGGAATCCTCCTCTTTCTTTGGCTATTTTTTCTCTCCCAGATTTCTCCCCCTCTTTATTCTCTCTGCCTGCCAGCCCTGCCTATCCTTTCTCCTGCCTTGCTGTTGGCCATTCAGCTCCTTATTAGACCAGGTACAGTAACACAGCTTCACAGAGTTAAACAAATGCAACATAAACAAAAGTAACACACCTTAAAATAATATTCCACAACAGGGGAACATTTATCCATCGCCAGCCAGTAGGAGTGACGCCACGTACAGCCACTATGAAAATCAGTGTGGCAGTTCCTCAGGAAGTGGAGAATAGATCTACCTCAAGATCCAACTATACCACTCTTGATCATATACCCACTCTACATCTTACTACAGAGATATTGCTCAGCCATGTTCACTGCTGATCTATTTATAATAGCAAGAAATGTGGAATAGCTCAGTCCTCCATCAACTGATGTGTGGATAATGAAAATGTAGTACATTTAAGCAATGGAGTACTGTCCAGTGCTTAAGAAAAAATGAAATTATGAAAATTTCAGGTATATGGATGGAGCTAGAAACAATCATCTTGAGTGAGGTAACCTAGACCCAAGAAGACAAATATTGCATGTTTCGTCCTTTCTGGGGCTGTTAGCTTTTTAGGTTTGGAAGTGTATGCTGTAATCTGAATAACCACAGAGGTTATATACCTAGTAAGGGACCAGAAAGGACATTAAGATCTCTCAAGGATGGAGAGATATAATATAGTGTTATGGAGGGGTAATGGAAAAACTAGAGTAGGAGAATGGACTTGGGAGGGGGAGGAGGAGGAGGCGGCAGTTTAAAGGAGGGAATATGGGGAGGGACAACTGCCATTAAAGGTCATTTGGAAAACAATTTTTAGATTTTTATTTTTAAAGATATGCTTATTTTTATGTGTGTGAGTGTTTTGCCTGCTTGTGTATAAGCTCGCTGTGTATGTGCCTGATGTCCATGGAGGCCAGAAGAGCAAGCTGGACTTCCTGGAACTGGAGTGACAGACTGTTGAAGGATGCCATGTCAGTGCTGGGTCCAGAACTTAACCGGCTCCTTTGTAAGAGCAGCCAGTGTTCTTAACTACTGAGCCGGCTCTGTAGGACCCCTGACAATTTTTTAAAATTTAATTTTCTATTATTCCTCCCATTATACAAACCATCCTGTTTAGAAAGGCTCAGAGTGGGACTCTTTATATTAGTATATATATTTAATTAGACTCGAAGATTTCTGATCATGTCTACTTCCCAAATTAACCCAATAGTAGCAGTTGAGGGTAAAAAGAATAGACTAGGCATTTGAAGACAGGAAGGGAGTTTTAAAGTCCTTCAAATTGCAGCATTACTCATGGAAGTAGTTTTTGATGCTAAGGTAAGTGTTATTATCAGTGTGGAGCTTTACAAATGCCTTCTGTTGCTTTTTCAGTCTGTTTAGCACCTTCTTGGAGTTTCTGTCTGGATCCTTCTACCTCTAGCCCATAGTCCAAGGGCTTCTGTATAAGTCTGAGGTTAACTTTGTCTTCCCATATAGATGATATGTTTGGAGATTCCCTTCTCATAAATTTTTTTTTCAGAAGGAAAAATGAAAGTCTTTTCATCTAAGTAAGAGATTTATTTAGCTAAAACAACACTGAATATTTCAAAAGTACTGTGTGTCACAGCTCAAATTAGGAGCTTGGTGGTGGTTTACTGAAGTAGAAGTGGTTCCCATGACAGTCTCCACTTTACTGCTGCACAAAAGACACGTAAGGCCTGCCCCCGACATATGGAGTGCAGCGAGTAAGCAAATCCACTTGGCATGTGGGCCAATGAAACATGACATGCTGGTAACTCCACCTCCATGGTCAATTTTATTGTTTCTGTGGAAGTGGAAATTTGCCACTCTAAATATTTCTAATTATGTTTTCATTGGTATGTTCTTGTTGGCCAGTTGTCATAGTTTAAGAATATGCTTCTGATTGCCAGTGTCACAAGGAAGGACACACACTGATGTCAGGTATGTGACAAGTTCTCTGCCACTCTGTTTGGCTTGTGAGCTCATAAGATATAGCGTAGCAAAGGATATATATTAGGTTAAGAAATAGAGACGTTTAGAAGAACTTTTGTTTTACCTTTTCCAAAAACCGCACCAATATTCTTTTCAGTTAAGAAATGGACTCATCTATCTTCAGGATAGAAGTGCACATTCTAGTAAAGAGTTTATGGATCTTTGTCCCCATTGATAGTTCATGTGAGGAATTTCCTTGTTGGGAGGCCTCTGGGCATTGAGAATATTTCCCAGTGTTCACAGCCTAGACTCCCTGGCAAGTAATTATCATCCTGTTCCTGCTAGGTACAACAAGCAAAAATGTCTCCAGAAAATTCCAAACTCCCTGCTAGGAACCTCTATTGCAGTGTACAAAGAGGGAAGAAAATGCTGTTCAAGAAACCCAAAGGGTGGCTTTTTGCCCACTTGCCTCACTCTCATGGTAGGTTTATCAACCCTGTTGCCTAGGCATTCCTTCCCTGGTATTAGAACTGACTTAGTCAGGATTCCAACATACACTGAAGACTGGCAGCTCTCTAGGAACTCTGGTACTCTAGCATCCAGTTTGGGACTGCTGAAATGTCCAGTTCTATGGACTGAACAACTACTAGATCCTTAGCCTTGCCATTGGGAGACAGCCATTGTTAGACTACTTGGTCCACAGCTTGTAAGACACCCTGATATCTCTCTCTCTCTCTCTCTCTCTCTCTCTCTCTCTCTCTCTCTCTCTCTCTCTCACACACACACACACACACACACACACACACACACAAATTGTCTTAGTCACTGACTGTTCTATTGCTGTGAAGAGACACCATGACCAAGGCAACTCTTTTAAGAGAAAGCATTAATTTGTGACTGCTTACAGTTTCACAGGGCTAGTCCATTACCATCATGGCAGGGAGTGTGGTAATGGGCAGACAGGCATGGAGCGTGATGCTAGAGCAGTAGCTGTAAGATATACATCCTGATCTACAGGCAGAGAGGATGAGGGAGAGGGACACACACACACACACACACACACACACACACACACACACACACACACGCTAGTTTTGTTCCTCTAGGGAATCCTGACTAATAGAGTTGCTAAGAAACCTCCTGCCCACTTTTTTCTTTATTTTTGTTAGGCAGGATTATATATAGGGTGGCTCTAGGAGTGCCTTAGATGGGATTGCAATCTGATAAAGTGTAACCAGGAGCCACTAGGGGTTCCATACATGTTTAGGATAGTGTCTTAGTGTAAGCAGAGTTTAGGGGGAGATTCTTAGAAACCTGTTGGCTTATGAGTGGCAAAGGGCCTAATGCAATGTTAATTGTTGGAATTCTTTTTTTAAAGCATGTGTATGTGCTTACACATGGTACTCATGGTGCGTGTATGGAAGTCAGAGCGCAATTTGTGGGACTCATTTCTCTTCTACCATGTGACTTCTGGGAAGGTAGCTCAGGTCATCTGGCTTGGCAGAAGCACCTTTACCCCCTTTACCCACTGAATTGCCTGCTGCTCCAAGTTGTAACTGAGCTTCTTAGCTTATTGGACTGAGTTTTCAGCCAGTCTCTGGGATGAGGCTCCTTTCCCTTCCATGTCTCCATAGTTCTTCCTTCCTGTCCTGCCTTGTTTCTGCACTCTGTTCTAAACCCTCTTGCAGTCTTTAGATTGCCTAGGAACTCCTAACATAGAGTCTGGCTTTGGAAGGCCTTCTGCCTGTAAGCCCATGGCAGATGCTGTAATCAGACCTCAGTGTCTGAGTGAGCCTGCCCCACTGGTCTGTGTACTTCACAAGTGTTTCTTGGACTTTCTCCTCAAGTAACACAAGCAGGCTGAGACATACATGAGAGGATTTTTCTTCTGTATTTACCATGAAAATGTGATGGGTGTCCTGAAGGTAAAAACCAAGCAAATGTGCCTCCAGGAGTTTTTAAACTCTCCACTTAGTCTGTCTGTAACCTCTCACAATTCATAAAAAATGTCCTATAGTCTTCTACCTGTTACTGGCTTCTGCTTCAGGTGAACTGACCCACATTCTCTACATAGTTTCCCCAACACCTGTAGCTTCAATTCTTCAATGTTAACTATGGTCTAACTACATTATTCAAGAAAAAAATCAAAAGTAAACAATTCTTGAGTTGTAACACGTACAGTGCTTTGAGCATCAGGCTGAAATCTTGTGCTTTGCCCTACCAGGGATGCAGACCATCCCTTTGTCCAGGCTACCAAGGCTATATAAGCATCCTGCTCCTAAACCATTTAGTAGCCATCTTGGTTTAAGCCCCGCCCCGGGTGGAGCTCCGAGAGCCCAATTACCGAGAAAGAGGAGGGTTTATATGAGCGAGAATTGTTGAGACCAAGGTTGGATAAAGCACAGGGACAAATAGCCAAACAAATGGAAACACATGAACTATGAACCAATGGCTGAGGGGCCCCCAACTGGATCAGGCCCTCTGAATAGGTGAGACAGTTGATTGGCTTGATCTGTTTGGGAGGCATCCAGGCAGTGGGACCAGGTCCTGTGCTCATTGCATGAGCTGGCTGTTTGAAACCTGGGGCTTAGCAGGGTCGCTTGGCTCCGCCTGGGAGGAGGAAACTGGCCCTGCCTGGACTGAGTCTACCAGGTTGATCTCAGTCCTCGGGGACTCTTTGCCCTGGAGGAGATGGGAATGGGGGGTGGTCTAGGGGGAAGGGGAGCCAGGCGGGAGGGGGGAGAACAAGGGAATCTGTGGCTGATATGTAAAGTTGAATTATATTGTAAAATAAAATAAAATAAATTAAAAAAAAAACCCATCAGGGGTATGTGCATATAGGACAGCATGCTAAGTGTAGGAGTGGTACTGTCTGTGGTTTTATGAAGATTTGGGATGAGCCATTGTGGGTAAGTGGCTGGTATATTCACCAGCCCCTTCAGTTTTCAGGGTGTTGGTTCGTCCAGTGACCATGGCACTGTGATAGATCTAAGGAAAGCTACTGCTTTTTCAGTTTCTTCAGTTTGTTTTTGTTGTTATACTGAGGAGAGAGACAGTGCTAAGGTTTGTGTGGTTTTTGTTCTACATTTAAACAAATAAGAAAGTATGCAGACATTTAAATTTGCACCAGAATTACATGGTAGTAACTTATGAATGCATTGTTTCTTTGAGATAACACGACCTTTTTTTTTTTTTTTTTTTGTAATGTATCTAAGCTATCACCCCCACTCCTTTTCTGGCTTCATTTCCCTAGTTTAACTTAATCAATCTTCCCCCAAATTAAAAAGGAATGCAGAATTAGCTAAAGGAATCTAAAACTTAGTGGCCAGGTCCCAGGGCCTAGAACCCTTGTCCCATCCACCCCATGATTGGGAGGTACTCTGAGATTAGATGTGGAAGAGGCTGACCCAGTGCCTCAGCTCCTCACTATTTAAATCCAGGTATTGGAGGTTACACAGGAGGAAGCAGAAGGCATGTCCTGTAAATACTTGTTCTCATCTCCCCACTATCATCAACTTTAATATAAACATTTGTTTACCGTCTCCTGAATTTTGCCTCCCAAAAACATACATTGCAGTCCTAACCCTTGGTACCTGTGAATGTGTCCTTACAAGAAACAGTATTTGGAGATACTGTTAAGGTGAAGTCATAGCTGAGTAGGAATGTTCTTCCCCTACATCCTTATAAGAGGAGACCCAGACATGCTGTGTACTCAGGTGGTAGTTGGAATGAAGCAGCTACAAGCCAAACAGAGCCTAAGATTTCTGGCCAGAGCCAAAATCCGGGCAAGGCAGGGGAAGATGCAGAACTGTCAGAGAAAGCCTGATCCCACAAACATCTGGGATGAGGGTTTCTAGCCTCCATAGCTGAGATAATACTTAGAACAAATTTCTGTTGTGTTAAGTTTGAGGTACTATGTCACAGAAACCCCAGGAAATGAATGAAGCCATGTAACACTCTGCCGTAGGGTCATTTTTCTGTTTGTGTTTGTGAGGTCTGCCCAGTTATCAATTGACCAAATCACTTCAGGCTAAAGCAAACCCTCATCCCACCTTGCTATTTGATTTGGGGGAATTAAGACAAAAATAATAATAACCACAGGGATGGAGGGATAGCTCAGAGATTATGAGCATTGACTGTTCTTCTAGAGGACCCATGTTCAAATCCAAAAGGGAACATGTGAAGTTCATGTGGAACATATTGGATATTAGGGTATTAATGAAAGAAAAGTAATTTTTGCTTCTTTTACTATTTGAGGTTAGAATATAATTACATAATTTTCCCCATTTCTTCCCTCTTCAAACCCTTCGATATACCCCTCAATGATCTTTAGAATCCATGGCCTCTTTTCCACTAGTTGAAGTTATACATCTGAGTGTATGTGTTTGTTTGTGTATATATATATATATATATATATATATATATATATACACACATATATATATATGTATGTGTTCGTTCCTAAATACATAAGCACAACCTGCTCAGTCAGTATAATATAACTTGTATGTATGTTTTCAGAACTGACCATTTGGTATTGGATAACCAATTGGTGTGCTCTTCCCTGGGGAAGACTATTTCTCCCACTCCCAGCATTCCTTAGTTGCCTGTAGTTCTTTGTGAAGGGTTGAGTCTCCATGTTCTTTCTTCCATCTACTTTAGGACTTGAATGTTGCACCTGTGATGGGATTATAGCCCAGAAAAGATGGGATTACAGCCCAGAAAAGCAGAAAAGATCTGTGGGATTACATAGGAAATTTCCTCTTGGAGCATAAAGGTCATTTAAATACAGTGCTCCTTTAGTAGAGAAAGTAGCAAGAAATCTGGACTCGTAAAAATATGTAAAGTAGCCATGCTTTGATATTGGGTCATTGCTGATCCTGGAGGGGCTACTTCTGTAACTAATTCCTAGGGATGTAGAACATCTAACCTTCCATGGGTTTTATCAGTAACCCATTACTTCATCTACCTCGTCTATCATTCACTTACTCTTAGCCACTGCTCTCTCCACCTGTTCTAGTCACCACAGGGCCAGGCAATAGACAACTAGGAGAGCTCCTTTCTCGCAGAGCACAATGAAATGATTCAAGTTGAACACCCTAACTGTCATGGTAGAACTCTCATCCAATGACTGATGGAAGTGGATGCAGAGATCCATGGCCAGGCCCCAGGTGCAGCTCCGGGAGTCCAATCGTCGAGAAAGAGGAGGGATTGCATGGGCGAGAATTGTTGAGACTGAGATTGGAAAAAGCACAGGGACAAATAGCCAAACTAATGGAAACACATGAACTATGAACCAATAGCTGAGGAGCCCCCAACTGGATCAGGCCCTCTGGATAAGTGAGACAGTGGATTAGCTTGAACTGTTTGGGAGGCCCCCAGGCAGTGGGACCAGGACCTGTCCTTAGTACATGAGCTGGCTGTTTGGAGCCTGGGGCTTATGTAGGGACACTTTGCTCAGCCTGGGTGAAGGGAGAAGGGGACTGGACCTGCCTCAACTGAATCTACCAGGCTGAGCTGAATCCCCAGGGGAGTCCTTGCCCTGGAGGAGATGGGAGGAGGGGGTGGGCCGGGGGGAGGGTGGGGGTGGGGAGCGGGAGGAGGGAGGACAGGGGAATTCGTGGCTGATATGTAAAATTTAATTAAATCATAAAATAAAAAAGAAATGATTCAAGTCAGTCA
The DNA here is from genome assembly GCA_902168405.1 of Peromyscus aztecus. NCBI lineage: Eukaryota > Metazoa > Chordata > Mammalia > Rodentia > Cricetidae > Peromyscus > Peromyscus aztecus. Next base: position 5,271 of record CABHPQ010173166.1, on the reverse strand, counting down.
ATCCTAATATATCTTTAAAAAAATTTGTTTTGCTCATATATATGTGTGGTATGTATATGTACTAGCATATGTATTTGCACCTGTGTGTAGAGGCCAGATAATGCAATCAGGTATGTTTCTTCATTGCTCTATACCTTGTATCCTGAGGCAATGTCTCCCACATGCACCCGGACTTTTTCAGCTCAGCTAGTGTAACTACCTAGCAAGCCGCTAGAGTACAGGTTCTCTGCCTCCTCAGCTCTGGTTACAAGTGGACCACCATGCCAGCTGGGCGTCTCCATGGCTGCAGAGGATGTGAGTGCAGACGACCATGCTTGTGAGGCAAGTGCCTCACTCTTGAGCCAGCTCCTCCATTTCCAAAGCTTCATACACTTGTGGAGTCCTTCAGACGGAATCCACCGTTGAGGTTTCTAACTGTATTTTCTCTTATTCCTACTGCCTCCCAACTGACCTCATGAGCCCTTCCCCAAGCTTGGTATGGTGTGTTTCCTTCTCTTCTATATGTGAGCACAATTATCTGCTCAGTGATCATCTTTGCCTGATCCACTGGCTGTACCACGCATGTCTGAATAAAGCTAAAACCCATATTTTTAAAAAGAGTATGTGAAGATCAAGATGAGGAACAGACCATTCATGCAGGTTTCTCTGGAGCGGAAGCAAAGCATACATGCGCTGGTATCTAAGGAGTGTTCTTAGGGTTTTACTTCTCTGTATCTCTGTTGCCCATAACAGTGCAACTCAATGATTGCAGAAGAGCTGTACGATAGCCTTGAGGGCAAGATGTTGATTTCAGTTCCTCTGTATCTCCTCATGGCCTCCTCTAGCTAGAGCACTTGGAAAGGGGAAATAGCCTGTGGATAAGAGAAGGCACTAGTCAAGGGCTGGTGATCTGAAGACACAAGCACAGAGAGATGGCAAGATTGTCTTTATTATTTGGGAGTGGAGTGTAAAAAGCAAAAAGGCCATGTATTGAGCCATCATGGTTTGCATGAACAGTGGTAGAAGTTTCCTGTTTGAGGTCATGGCTTTATGATCCTCTTGGAAGACTGAGTTACTAGCCTGTTTTATTTAGATCAGCAGAAGTGGTGGGCAGTGATCCACCCTATCACATCGCACTGGCAATAGCATGTTGTCTGAAACTATGACCCTTCTCAGCTACTTTAGATCCCAGCTACTGCAAGAGTGTTTACTGGTGGGTGACCTTTTGGCATCCCATATCCCTAAAGAGGGGTATTTGGCCTCCCATCCTGTCACTGGAATGTTCCATCACTCATAGACATAGCCACAGGAACTCCAGTGACGATGTACCCTGCGTGACATGGGTGGCAGAGGTAGAGGGAATGGAAAAATCAGAGCTCTTAGAGTTTTAAGAAAAGCCCTGTATCCAGTTTTCCTTTGTTTCTTCTCATTTCAGGTGTTTTCTTTTCTGCTAGAGCAAAAGCATTGTGGGATCTGGTTGAGAAAGGAAGACAGAATATGCTGGAGGTTAAAATACTTTCATCGTAAAGATGGTAAATGAGAAAAATATCTAATGCAGTGTGAAGGCTGAGACTATGGGACACGTGAAGAGTTCAGATTGGGGCCTTCACTGGTCAGTCTCCATAAAGCCTACATCACCTTTCTGTTCATACAGATTCATCCCTCTGTACCCACCTGAGAAGCACAGGTGTCATGAAAGACAACTATGTCTGTGATTATTTTAGAATCACTGCCTGTGTAACGCAATGCTGCTGAGGTTGAGAGGACAGATGTCCCTCTTTAGAGGGATGGGCTATCAGGTCTTCCTGCTCCCCACCCCCCCCAGTGAACACTCTGGCAGTAGGAAAGGGGCAAAGGTTCACAATGAGCCTGAGACAATTTCGGGTATGTATCATGAGAGGTTTGAGCTACCTTTGCCCTGGTTTTCTGCTTAGAGGAGGCTGAGATCTTCTTGCCTTTTTCTTTATGATCCTCAATTTTCTCCTATGCATTCCAACACCTTGAAGACATCTTTGAATAAGCTTGCGGGTTTGATCATGTTTCTTATGGGCCCTTTCTTCATTGCTTCGAAAGAAAAAGATAGCACATGTGTGGTTGAAGATTACTGGTTGTATCTACTCTTATCACATGACATTGGCCCCCAACTATTTGTGTCTTTGCATAAGTAACAACAACAAAAATTTCATACTAGAAGACAGATGCCGTGGCTCCAGACATCACTTCCTCATATAAATAGCACAAAAAAGCAGGGGTCTTAAACAAATTTAAGCCTGTTTTGCCCCTCTTTGATTTTTTTCTTTTTAAAAACGTTTAAACATTTTATGTATTCATATATGTGTACTTACATCACTCTCCACTCCACCTCCTTCCTCAAACTCTTCCTGTGTTTTTTGTGGCCTATATACTTTTAATTTGTGGCCTATATACTTTTAATTATTATTATTATATATGTGCAGACATATATATGGGCCTATATACTTTTAATTATTATTATTCTTCATTTAATTGAAATTTCTTGAGTTAGAGTAAGACCCAACCACCCAAGGATGAAATAACTTCCTGGAATGCTGAAAGTTGTAGTTCTTGAAAAATAACAGCCAAGCCACATGAGAAAATATGGTGGCCATATGGGTTTGTCCTTAAATAGCTCTGCAACATGTGTCTCAGGGCCACTCAGCTGGGAATTCTAGGGAGTGGTCCTGACAAAGTCCATCATGGTCAGTATTTAATTAAAGCTTGCTTCAAATTTGACCCAAATAGTGGAACTGGTTTTTCTCTGGCAAATCTCAGGATTAATACTATTTGAGCCTATATTTACTATTTTTGATAGAATAAGAACAAACATAAAATGTAAAAGAAAAAATAGCCCAATGTGCCTCATGTACATAATAAGAACTAACAAAGCACTTGGGGGTAGAGTGAAGCATGCTGTAAAATTCCTTGTTTTTATAGTAACAAACCAGGGTACAGCAATTCTGAAACTTTTTTTTTTTTAAAGACAGGGTCTCATTACTTAGCCCTGGCTGACTTTGAACTCACAGAGATCCTCCTGCCTTTGCCTCCTGAGTGTTGGGATTAAAAGTATACAACACTATGCCAAATCCAAACACATTTCTTAAATGTTGACTGGCATTTTGGGAGAGCAGTACAAAACCCGTAACTTTTGCAGTTTAAGCAATCTGTCTAAGCAGTTTCACGGGGCTCTGGATGCCTTTTCGACCTTTAGGAATAAACTTTCTCAAATGCCGTCCAATTCCAGTCATTTCTCCCAATACTTCCCCTGGCATTTGGGGGACAGGGGGTGGGTGATGGGAATGATGTGGAAACCTAGTCCGGTAGAATTTCTTATGATTCTACAAGGGTGGCCCTGGTGAGTACTCCTAACTACAGAGGATTCAGAGCCTGAACTGAATAAGTCTCTGTAACCAGGCAAGGCTTCCAGAGGTAGGACTGGGACACCAACCCAGTCACAAAACCTTCTATCCTTCCTGCGTGGTGAATTTGGCAATGGAGGCACAGAACTTGTGGGAGTGGTCAACCAATGACTGCTCTTAATATGAGGCCCACACCACAAGACGGATGTCCAACACTGACTGGATGACCAGTAATCTGAGGCTGGATGGCCCAGTGTCTGAGGGTTTCTATTGCTGTGAAGAGACACCATGACCATGGCAATTCTTATAAAGGAAAACATTTCATTGTGGTGGCTTGCTTACAGTTCAGAGTAAGTTTAGTCCATTATCATCATGGCAGGAAGCAAGGCAGCATGCAGGCAGACATGGTGCTGGAGAAGTAGCTGAGAATTATACATCTTACTGCAGGCAACAGGAAGTGCTCTGAGACACTGGGCATGGCTTGAGCATATATGAGACCTCAAAGCCCACCCCCACAGTGACACACTTCCTCCAACAAGGCCACACCTTCTCCAACAAAGTCACACCTCTTAATAATACCATTCCCTTTGGGAGCCATTTTCTTTCAAACTACCACACCCAGTGACCTATGATAAAAAATTTAATCAAATGATATCCTTATATACTCATAGATCCGTGCTTAGCCCAGTTGTCATCAAAGAGGCTACCTCTGGTAGCTGATGGGAGCAGATGAAGAAACCCACATCCAAAAATTAGATGGGGAGAGAGCCTGTGGTAGTTTGAATGTAATTGGTCCCCATAAGCTCATAGGGAGTGGCATTATTAGGGAGTGTGGCTTTGTTGGAGTGGGTGTGGCCTTGTTGGAGGAGGTGTGCCACTGTGGGAGCAGACTTTGGGCTTTCCTATGCTCTGGATACCATCCAGTATGTCAGTCCACTTCCTGTTGCCTTCTGATTAGGATGTAGCCAGAAACATGTCTGCCTACCTACCACCATACTGTAGCAAGAGTTTTCCTGCCTGGCCCACAGTCAGGACAAATCTCTCTCACCTGCCAGTCCCACAGCCACTCAGACCCAACCAAGTAAACACAGAGACTTATATTGCTTACAAACTGTATGGCCGTGGCAGGCTTCTTGCTAACTGTCCTTATATCTTAAATTAATCCATTTCTATAAATCTATACCTTGCCACATGGCTCGTGGCTTACCAGCATCTTTACATGCTGCTTGTCCTGGCTGGCAGCTAGCAGAGACTCCCTCCGCCTTCCTGTTCTTTTTATTCTCTCTGTTAGTCCCGCCTATACTTCCTGCCTAGCCACAGGCCAATCAGTGTTTTATTAGCAACACATTTGCCATACAGAACATCCCACAGCACCATGCTCCTTGCTAAAATGATAAAGGGCTGAACCTCTGAAGCTGTAAGCAAGCCATCCCAATTAAATGTTTTCCTTATAAGAGTCGCCATGGTAATAGTGTCTCTTCACAGCAATAGAAACCCTAACTAAAACAGAATCCAAATTGGAGATCTCCATCAGGTCTCTTCCCTTGGAGCTCTGGAACCCCATGGAAGAGTAGGAAGAGATGTAGGAGCCAGAGGGGGAAAATATACCAGAAGAATACAGCCCACATACTTCAACTAAGTAGGGCTCATGAGGGCTCACAGAGACTTAAATGGTAATCATGAGCCCATGTGGGTTTGTGCTAGGTTCTCAGCATATATGCTATGATTGTTAGCTTGTTTTGTGTGTGTGTGTGTGTGTGTGCGCGCGCGCGTGTGTGTGTGTGTGTGTGTGTGTGTGTGTGTGTGTGTGTCCCCAACAGTGGGAGCAGGGGTGTCTCTGACTCTTTCATCTGCTCTTGGGACCCTTTCCTCTTACTGGGTTGCCTAGCTCAGCCTTGATATGAAGGTTTGTGCCTAG
>CABHPQ010173165.1:25000-41762 GCA_902168405.1 Peromyscus aztecus | reverse complement strand
ACATGATTTATCTGATTAAGAGAATCAAATAACTAGTGTATAAAGCTAGAGAGAGAGAGAGAGAGAGAGAGAGAGAGAGAGAAAGAGAGAGAGAGAGAGAGAAAAGAACCTATACACATAACTACATGTCTTAGGAGTAGCAAAATCATACCTCATTAATATTTTATTATATGCCAAATTTAATGGCTTTATAACTATGTAGAACAAGGTAACAATTAAAACAAAACAACTGGTAATTCTGTGTGCTATCTTAGTTGTCTTTTTTCATAGACAATGTTTATCTGTACATGCTTGTGAGATTTAGAGTCAATCATGATATCACTATGCCAGAAGATATTTTTATATTTTGTCATATATAATCTGCAACACATTGATGAGAGTCACTATTAGCCTGTTAAAATACAAAAAAAAATTTACTGCATATTTCATAAGCTGCTACTCTGATGAAATCATTGCCTTGGATCTAAGGCTAGAGAGTATGGTTTGTGTTGGTCTGTTTTTGTCAATATAACACAAACGTAGACAGATCTGGGAAGAGGAATTTTTCTTTATTCTCTCATACAACTCGTCCCAATCACAGTTTCGCCTCCTCCCACGCCTCCCTGTCCCCGCCCACCTCTGCTCTCCTTCAGATCCACTCCTCCTCCATTTCCCTTCAGAAAAGAGCAGGCCTCCCAGGGATATCAACCAAACAGGGCATAATGAAATAACAATAAGACTAGGCACAAACCCTCTTACAAAGGCTGGACGAGGTAACCCAGTAGAAGGAACTGGGTCCCAAGAGCGTCAAAAGAGTCAGAGACACCTCCACTCCCACTGTTAGGAATCCCACAAAAACACCATCCTAACAACCATAACATAGATGCAGAGGACCTAACTCAGACCCGCGCCGACTCCGTGGTAGCCACTTCTGTGTCTGTGAGCTCATATGAGCCCTCCTTAACTGATTCTGTGGGCCAAGCTCTCCTGGTGTCCTTGACCCCTCTGGCTCCTATAATTCTTCTGCCACCTTTTTGGCAGGGTTCCCCAAGCTCCAAGAGGAGGGACCCTGTGGAGATCTCCAACTTGGGTGCTCTCTCTCTAATGTTTAGCTATGAGTCTCTGCATTTGCCTCCCATCAGCAGATGCAGGAGGAAGACTCTTGGAAGAGAGACTCTTAACTGAGAAAAATACCAACTAGGATTGGCCTGTAGCCAAGTCTGTGAGGTATTGTTTTGATTTGTGATTGATACCTACTGTGGTCAATGCCACCCCTGGGCAGGTGACCCTGAGAGCTATAAGGCAGGCTTAGAAAGCTTCGAGGAGCAAGCTGGTAAGTAGGGTGCCTCCATGGCCTCGGCTTTAGTTCCGCCTCTGACTTCCTGCCCCTGGCTTCCTTCCCGATTTAGCCTCTGTGATGGAGTGTGATCTGGAAAAGAGAAAATAAACCCTATCCTCTATAAGTTCCTTTGGTCATGGTGTATTATCACAGCAATAGGAAACCGATTAAAACATGATGTAGAAAGAGGCCTGACCTCTGCACCCCAGCAGTCAGCATTATTTTTCTCTCACATTGTCCAGAGATGAAGTTCACTAATTCTAGAATTCAACATGACATGCAAACCAGCATCAAACACAGTGAAACTTTCTTTGTTTAGAAACTCTTTAAAAATAAAAGGCTTCAGGATGTTTTCTTTGACATATGGAGGCAAAATACCAATATTCCCCACTAATAAGAAACAGTCTGTATTTAGTCTTGTTTTATGAATAATATCACATGAGCTGTAATCTTCAAAACATAAAAATGTATAAAGGCATGTACTTTGTGTCCTAATAATGAGCACAATCTGACTCCCACATCAGATTTTAATTATTAGTTTTATAACTCGGTGGAGTTATTACCTTTACTTAATAAAACTGTTTTTAGAAATAATTTCTTAGAAAATTCCAATATTTAAATAGAATTAATTTGTTTTATTTTTAAAGACATTTTTATTTCTAAACCTTTAATGGTTTTTAACATAATTTTTTAGTTCTTGAGTCATGGTGTTCATTATAGTTTTGAATCACAAAACTGGAAAAGCAGAAGATTAACTGAACAATACAACAAGTAAGACTCTTGCAACTCTAGCATATTGTTTCTCAGTTCTTGCTTGAACAATTGAAAATCTTTCTTTTGTATGCGAATCAAAAATTAATTTAAGAGGCACATTACTATGCAATTAAAATTATGTAGATAGCTGGTTGAGTTGGTCACACTATAATCCCAGTACTTGGGGGGTGCTGAATGAAGAGGATCACAGTTTTGAGGCTGACTTGGACTACCTAATAAAACCCTTCTCAAAAAATAATATTGTAACATATTGCCATACATTAAATTTAATATGGAGCAAAAACATTTTAATTGTATGTGAAGTAGCATCAAAGAAGTATTCTTCATTGCCCCTAACTCATGGGATGCTCAAATAACAAAAAATTGCCCCATAAGTGCATGGTTATTTAACTTTTAACAAATAACCATAAATACCAGCCCAGTTTTGAATGTTATGTATTAAAGACTTGTCAGTAATAGAACAGAAAAAGATGTCTGTCTTTCCTGGAGCTTGTATGTAAAAATTTTGGGGAACACTGATATATGAAAGAATTAAATATTCAACAGATAACGTAGCAAGCAAATATGAAGAAAAGAATAAAGGAAAGTATCTGTGGTCAGTGTCAGAATGAATAATCTATGGGGCCACCATTAATTGAGGAAGTCTGAGAGGTTTGAGAGGTAACCTGGAAGTCCTTAGCTCCTGTGAGATGGGAAGATACATTCTGCCTCTTGAAATAGGTCACGATCAGACTAGAAGCATCCTGGCAGAGGACATGAGAAGATTCCTCCCCAGAGAAGGCAGTGTTCTAGGCTCTGTCTTTATTCTGTGAAGTGCACAGTATTCCTAGACCATACTGATGATTCCGTCATTTCACTTCAACTTCTCATCACTAAAACATTGATTTTGGAGCATGTCACACCACAACTGCACCTGAAAAGCTTCACTTCTAGTACCTTCATATCCTACTGGTAGTATATTTTACTGTAATTGTTTAAAGATAAGTTTCCAATTTTGGTTAATTTACATATGCAATCATGGCAAAATGTGCTTACAAAGGGAAATCACCATTGAGGGCTATCACTGGCTCTGGTTCCTGGAGTGGTTGGTCCATGCAACCTACTTCCTAAAATCAGTGCGACAGCCCTATTGAGCTGCATGTCACAAACCCATTTACAGTGAGACCATAAAAGATATATGCAAGCTCCACAGACAGTTGACCCCAAAGTCATTATTCTCTGTGTAAAAAAAAAAAAAATGTGCTGTGTACTCAAACCACACTGTAAACTAGATTCACATCTCTCAATGATATTGTTACATTTTACATACAACAGGGAAGAACTGACAAGATTATAGAAAAATGCATCAAACCGTGTGATGTTGCGAAATGAATAAATGTATTAGTTCATTAAAGTGTCCTGTTCTCTAATGAAGGACCCAGTGAGTTTGTTGAGCAATGATGGAGTTGGATGCTGCTGCTGAGGGATTTATGTCCTCAAGGCAGTCCTTTTTGCCAGAAGTTCCACAGTTATTAGAGCATTAAATGCTAAATTCTGCTTTTATGTACTGATGAAAGTCTCAGAAGAGGAGCTGTCTGAAGCCAAACTATAAAATGCCATATGTGGTTAGGTCAAACACTCTAATCTGCTTCCCAGTTATTACTGTCACGAAGCTACTTTTTATTTTGTCAAGTGAAATAAAAATGTGAGCTTGCCTGGGCCTTACAACCAGAAAAACATCATCAAACCACGCTTTCCTGAACTTAATAGAAGCAAAAGCATTAGGAACCTTGCTTATACAAAACATCGATCCCATTCTTTGCTCCATGCTTTGAAGGGATGACTTATTTTAATTACCTCTCAGCTATAGAGAGAAAAGCACTTTTCTCCAAACAGCTTCTAGGGTCTGAAATCACAACTTGCTTACCCAGCAGCCCTGCTGCTGCCTGGGAATATATGCAAATTGTGTTTCCTGCAAAAAGGTCAAAATAATTAACGGGATTGGTTAGTAAGAAAAACTTTCACAGTTCACAACCATCTTATTTTTGAAATTCTGTTTCTCTTATCGCCCTGTTTACATGCAAAAAAGACACACATACCTTTGTATAAGCAATTGTCATACAGTTATATGTGTACATGAATTTATTTTGTCTCTGGCAAAGCACAGAAATGCAAGGAAAAGAATCTGTCAAGGATTTTCTAGGCTTCAAAACTAACCTTTATTGGGTAGAAGTTGAGCCAGGAGGGAATCACTTTATCTCCATTAAGCTCTGTTTCCTCTTATCTATAATCTTCAAATTTTCTTTTCAGTCAACTAATATGCATGGGATGTCTATCTCCATACACAGCAGATCTTTCTTATTCCACGGTTTTAGTGAAATGATCATCATAAACTTGCAGAATCTGAAGCTAGATGTGTTTTATTTGAGGACTAGTTATGATATTCCCAAATATAATATCACTTTAAGGGTATGTGGTACAACCTCAAAAAGCAGGCAATCAGCCCCTGCCAGTGTTGGTAATCTAATACCTCTATGACTTAAAATGGAGCAGAATTCTAAGGTCCCTTCTTAGACTAGAATTTGTACCAATAATTCTATTCTACAGATCTGAACTGAAAGGCCAAGATTTTCCCCTAATCACTAAGACACATTTTGCCACATTCCATTGGGTGTTGATAATATTTCCAACTTACCTTATAATATAAACCTGTTTTATAAACAAAACAGGCTCAACAAAATCATAGCTGTTACAGTTGCAAAGCAAACATGAACTGGTGAAAGGGAGAGTCTGTTGTTTTCATTATATTCAGAAATCACTTCAGGAACCTGGCAGCAGTGGCGCATGCCTTTAACCCCCAGCACTTGGGAGGCAGAGCCAGGAGAATCTCTGTGAGCTCAAGGCCAGCCTGGTCTACAGAGTAGGATCCAGGACAGGCACCAAAACTACACAGAGAAACCCTGTCTCAGAAAACCAAAAAAGAAAAAAAAAGAGAAAAGAAAAGAAATCACTTCAGTAGGCAATTGAAATTTTCAGTTATTTCTACTAAGTCAGTTTTGTTTCTGTACTTGGGATTGAACATTTCTGGATAACCATCTTTATTGCACACATCCATAAAGAACCTGTTTAAAATCAGATCACAATTTACTTATGTAAAACTGAGGGCTTTTGATCCACCAAAAATTTATAATCCCCACAGGACAGGAGGACTTTGAATTACAGGTTATTTCTATTTCTTATTGGTCCAACACCAAACCAGTACATTACAATTCTATTTTTCTCCATACCCCATAAGCACTCCATGCTCTCATTCCCATTTCCATTAACCTCCTGAAACTATGATTATCTTATATATGTGTGTGATTAGTTTAATGACTTTCTGAGATTAGATTTTGCCTTCGTTTCTTATCAGACATTTTTTGAGGCATCATTTAGGGTGAGTTATTTTTCTTTATCTCTTTGTTTCTTTTTTAAATGCATACCATTTTATAATTCTGAATTTGTAGAATATGTACCTTTCCATTTTCAGGTGATCAACACACACACACACACACACACACACACACACACACACACACATAAAGCTTTACAAAACTGAAAATAATGCGTTTGTGAAGCAGAACTTGATAAGAGTTCTCACTTCCAGGAGCCACACTCCAGTGTTTTGTTTCATTTTTTTTAGTGTGTGTGGGAGGCAATGGGGGAGGCAGTGCAGTACCAGCACTAGAGACATCATTTCATTGTGTAGGTGACTTGTTTGAAACTCACCATGTAAATCAAGCTGGCCTTGAACTCATGGGTGATTCTCCTGCCTCTACTGAGATTACAGCTGTGTACCTTTGCACCCTGCTCCAACGTCTTCCTTATGCTCAAGAAAGCTGTCAAATTCCAAATGTAGCCTGTCAAATAACAAGTTGACAGATTACTAATTTGAGAAGTACTTTGTACCATAAAATGCAATAATGCTTATACATGCTGTATATATGAAATGTATAAACACAGAACTATAAACACAAATAATCATAATAAGGAAATGATTTTTCAAGTGAATAATTTTTCAAGTGGTAGGGCACTCTGAGCCATGTTTTGAACACTGAGGATGCAAAGCAATCATATAAAATCTCCTTCATGAAGGCTTCAGGAACTAAAGGGATAATGTACCACTTAATTTTAGCTCCCCAGTAAGATATTTTCTTCTCTTCCAATTTCTGTCTATTATGAATAGAGCAGGAATGAGAAAGACTGAGCAAGTTTTGCAGTGGTAGGATGAAGCATCCTTTGGGTATGTGTCCAAGAATGTTAGAGCCAGATATTTAGGTAGTTTGATTCCTATCTTCTGAAGGAACCACCAAACTGATTTCCATAGTGGTTGTAGAAGTGTGAAGTTCCCCCAGCAATGTGTTCCCCTTACTTCACATCCTCACCGGCATGAGCTGTCATTTGTTTTTCCCATTTTTAATTGGGATATTTTTTCTCGATATCAAGTTTCTTAAGTTTTGTTATTGGAGATTAGTTCTCTATCAGATGTATAGTTGCTTAAAAAAAAAAAACTTTTCCCATTCTGTACATTGTTGCTTTCCCAGAATGACAGTGACCTTTGCTGTGCAGCTTTTCAGTTTCATGAGGTCTCATTTATTAATTGTCGATCTTAGTGCCTGTGCTAATGATGTTCTGTTCAGAAAGGATTTCCCATGCCAATGAGTTCGAAGCTATTTCCCAGTTTCTTTTCTGTCAGGTTCAATGCATCTGGTTTTATGTTGAGGTCTTTGATCCATTTGGAGTTGGCCTGTCTATTAGCAAGAATGGGACATTGGAGTCTTCTACTATCAGTGTGCAAAGGTCAATTTGTGATTTAAGCTGTAGAACTGTTTCTTTTATGAATTTGATTGTCCTTGTTTTTGGTACATAGATGTTAAGAATTGCACTATCCTCCTGGTGGATTGTTCCCTTTGATGAAGGTGTAGTGTACTTCTCTATCTCTTCTGATTTGTTTTTGTTTGAAGTCTATTTTGTGACATATATAATAGCTACACCAACAAAAAGATGCAGACTAATAGAACTGATAAAAAACAAAACAAAAAACAAACAAACAAACAAAAAAGAAATCTATGAAAACACAAACGGTGGAGGTGAATGAATAAAATAGTTCAAAACCTGAAAGTAGAAATAGAATCATTAAAATCCAAATTGAGGGAAATCTGGAAATCAAAAAGTTTAAGAACTCAAACAGGAACCGTAAAGGCAAGCCTCACTAACAGAATACAAGAAATGGAAGAGAAAAATGTCAGATATTGTGGACATGATAGAAGAAATGGATCCCTCTGTAAGAAAATGTTAAATCTAAAAAAAAAAAATCCTGGCACAGAACATCTAGGAAATCTGGGACACCATGAGAAGACCAAATCTAAGAATAATAGGAGTAGAGGAAGGAAAAGAAACCCAAGTAAAATATACAGAAAACATTTCCTTTTCAACAAAATCGTGGAAGAAAATTTCCCTAATGTAAGGAAGGAGATACCTATCAAAGCACAAGAAGCACACAGAACACCAAAGAGACTGGACCAGAGAAGAAATTTGTCTTGGTACACAATAATCAAAACATTAAATGTACAGGCTAAAGAAAGAATATTAAAATCTGCAAGGGAAAAGGACCAAGTAACATATAAAGGCAGACCTATTAGAACACCTGAATTCTCAATGGAGACACTAAAAGCCAGAAGGACCTGGACAGATGTTCTGAAGACTCTAAGAGACCACAGATGCCAGCTCAGACTACCATTTGTTTATCTCTCAATTTTTTTTCAGGAGATAGAGTTTCTTTTTCATCTTAAGAGTGTAATAAAAGTCTGGCTGTGACAAAAATAATGAATACGAGATTAGGGTTTATATACAGGGGAAAAGTAAAGAGACATCTATGGTGTCCCATAAAGGGTTGTTGTTTTTAAGTTGTTCTTTCTTCAAATATGTCCTTTCTTCAAAAAGCAATCAATGTGCCATAAATATGATGCCCTAAAACATGTTACCTGATTCCTTCCACTTGTGTTCAAGTACAGCAGGCCTGGGACCTCTGCTTTACCAGTCTCCACGTTAGTTAATACGTTTCTCCCAGAGACACTAAAATCCAAACCCACTAAGAAGTGAGAAGCTGTTTCCTCATTATTGGCTGTGAGCTAGTAATGGTTTACCTATTGGACTGTAAGCTTCTTATAGGCAATACTCTCAATTTGTATCCAAAATGGGTAGCATCGGATAAAGTACAAATATAGGTGTTCGGTGCTTATTAAGTACATAGTTGAATGATTACTTAAATAAACAAAAGGATGAATCTAAGCTGCTGCTATCTTCCAACCTCGTATTTGTTACTTCTTTTATCAAATAGTCCGTGTCTCAATTAGAAAATATTGGTTCTCTGCCAAAATCTTCTATTAACGGGTCAACTTTCTTAGAGTCTAGATGTCAAATAAGAGATGGCTTAGTGATTTCTCCTGCCCTACTGATTCAACATCTCATCTTAAACCCCCAGATACTTGTGTGCCTCACCATTTCAGGCAACCACTATTCACTGGCTATTCATTAGTCTTGTTTTTATTTATGCCTGATGTATTTTGGTAATAAGGGGGAGTAAAAACAAAGAAACAAAAAATAAATCCTTGTCTTTGTGAAAATTATAGTCTAGAAACAGAAAAAGTGAATAATAGAAAATGACTGTAAGAAATGCCAAGCTGTAACTCCAAAATAAGTGCTATTTCAGGTCAAGGGCTGTATGTGTTCTGAGAGCGCATCACAAGGTAATATGACCTTATGGGGAAATTCAAGCTTCTTTCAGTTAGGCACATGTGACCTGGTATCTGAAGGACAAACTGGAATTTTGCTAGGTAAGACCACAATAGAGAGAACGCAGGTGAACACTTGAGACAGAATAAACAAGGAACTGAAAAGGCGACAACATGATTCAGAAAATGCAGAAAGACAGGACATAATCAAAGATCACATCCATCGAATCGGATCATACAGGGCATCTCAGGTCATGTGGAAGATTTGTTTGAGAGCAATGGGACGCCACTAAAAGGTGTTGAACAAGTGACAGAAACGGGCAGATTTCATTTTTAAATTATCACCAGGCTTCGGCGTTGTGGGCAGATAAAAGGGCATGAGGTGGATGTGGATAGATTAGTTTGTTGTCAAGGTGAGTTTTCAGGCTTGTGCAACTAGATGGAGGTGGGTGTTATTCACTGTGATAGAAAACACGCTGAGTTGTGTGGGAAGACTGAGAATTTGATTTTGGACATGAATGTGTGTTGGGAAATACATCCTAGGAAAGATGTTTCATAGGAAATTGAACATATTGGTTCAGCACAGAGCAGATATCACTTGTGTTTAGATCATAATTCAAGTTGAGGAAGGAGAAGATTGGACAGGATAAAAAGAAGGGGAGCCTGAGACTGAACTTAGGGTGTTCCACCATTCTGTGTCTTTGTGAAAAAGAATAAATTTCTCAATGATAAGGAGCTGACACAGACAAGAAAGGGAAATGGGGCAAAAGTGTGCAAAAGGCCTGGGGTGTTCCGTTTTAAAGAGAAAAGATGGTGTGTTTTAGAAACTCGGTAAGACCATCTAAAAACTGAAAGTGTCTAATAGAGTCAGTGACGTAAAGATCTCAAGGGTATCAGCAAGGTTTGTTTCACTGGATTTACGGGGCCAGAGATCATGAAGGTGTGGGGATGAGGAGTGCCGGAAAATGTAAAGTATAGACAACTCAAGCCTCTCTAGGATTTGGGAATTGTGATATTGACAACACCTTGGGAAAGTAAGGGACTTAAATTAGTCCCTAGGAAAGTGCTTGTGATTAAAAAAAAATAGTCTACTCCTTAAATTCTCTTATTTTCTCTTTTCTTTCTCTTCTCCTCTTTCCCTCTTACTCTTCTTCTCCATTTTCTTTCTTATCTATCTATCTATCTATCTATCTATCTATCTATCTATCTAATCTAATCTAATCTAATCTATCTCTATCTCTCTTCCAAAAAAAAAAAAAAGGTAACTCCAGCTGATCTCTAAATCTACTTCCCCAGTGCTGTGGTTGCAAACATGTCCGCAGTAAACTATTTACTGCGTGTTGTATTGGAGATAGAACCTAGAGCCCCATGCTTGCTAGAAAGACAACCTCCTATTTATTTACACCTTCAGCCCTGGTTAAATTACCAAACAAGATGAATATTTTGACTTTATATTTCCTAATGTGGATCAATAGAACCTTCATGTCCTGTAGGAAGCTCAAATACTGTAATTCATGACATTGGTGTTTGACCCCAATATCTTTCATCATATTTCTATGGTATTTTTGTAAGAGACATTGAATTAAAAATTAAGGTGCAGAAGAAAGATAGTAACCTAGATGAACTATTAGATTTCAATGATTTGTGATAAATCACAAAAAGAAAATGGACCTATTATTGAATTTTTATTTCATTCACTTCTTTTCTTCTTTCTCTATATCCTCTCTTCCCTTCTTTAAATTTTCTCTTTTGTTAAAGAGTATCTAATGCATATTCTGTAGATTGCAAGGGTCTAACTGCTAAAAAGAAATGAAATTAAGAAATAGTAGCTAGCACATTGAAGGCAGTATCTGCATAAAGATAGAAAATAACAAAATAGAGGAAATGGGTGGGAAAACACTGTTGAATGTAAGGTTAAGATGAGGGGCAATCAGAGCACCATGGAAAAGATAAAGTTGAGCAGAGATTCATGTAGAGGCTCGGCGGAGGTCTAAAGGAAAGAGACGTTATTTACTATAATCATTAGATATGTGTCTTTTGAAGGAAAAATAAACAGAGTGAAAGAAATGGAAGCTTTCTCAAGAATCAGTAACCAAAACTGGAGATGTGCTAAAGATAAATGTAGTAAATTGGGAGTTATTTAAATGAAAGCCATCTTAAAGGGAGCTGTGTAATAAGTAGACTTATCATTATTGCCTTCTGCACATCATGGATTGGCAGGACACCCAAGTGTATTTGTACATGTATGTAGACTTGTGGAGAGATGGCATCAGAAAGTGACCACATACTTAGAATTACATTGCAGCCATATAACTCCAAATTCTCTGGGAAGAACTTCATAATTAATATTTTTTTAACATGCACTCTAGTTTGGTAAAAGAAAGTGAGAATATCCATTGACTGAAAATATATTACAGATCTTTTGAATTATATTTGCTTACCTCAGATGGGAACATTAGATATACATTTGGTATGAGTTTACATTCACTGTGAAATATGATATTGACAGAATTGTTAAATAAACTGAGTGTAATCTCTTTCTTTTGCCTTACTACCTAAGTGCTTGAAAATAACCCTAAAGATTGATTTAAAAATACTATTTTTAAAATAATTAAATTTTACTTAATATAATTTCAAAACTTGGATAACTAAAGAGCTATGCACTTTTTTTGTTTTAGGTTTCATAATGACAACATTCATACATACTTCAACATGCTTCATTATGCTTACTTTACAGGTTGTTTAATTTCAGATTATTTTTGTAATGATGGTTTTAATATTAAAATTTAAGTTTTAATTACATTTATGTTTTGTGTGCACACATCTGTCTGTCTGTCTGTGTTTGTGTATGTGTAAGTGCAATACCAGGAATGGCCAGAGAGGGTACCAGATCACTGGAGATATAGTTGATGGTTGTGAGATATTCCACATGAGTGCTAGGAAATAAGCTCAGGTCCTCTGAAGGAGCAGCATATTCTCTGGACCACTAAGCCACCTCTCTATCCCCAGTAGTAATGAGTTTTACAAAATATGAAATTCTTCCTTCACTCCATCCTTGGAACAAGTTCCTTATTTGGTTTTCCTTGTATAGACTGTGTGGCTGTGTTTTCTGTTTTCTTTCTCTGTGACTAGTATTCAAATCTTGTGCAATAATTACTTGATCAAGTAAAATGTATGATTTACTTGACTCAGTAACAGATGCAGGAAATGCTTGAACTCAAAATAATTGAAGTCCATTAACCAAGAATATAGTTGATGGAAAAGTAATCTTATATATCGCTAGTCATATACTCAGAAGAATTGGAAGATTGTAATGATTTTTCCCTGTCCAGATTATTGACTTGGTATCTGAAGTCCCATAAAAATTTCAGTATGTTTGAGAAAACCAGGTAGGTTTCAAAAGACATGGAATTGGGTTTGCTTTGGGAAACATCTGTGGATTATATTTCATTTTAGTTTCTTTATTTCTAAAATGCAGATCACACATCCATGTCACACAAATTCATTCTGTTAAGATAATCTAAGTGATTTTTTTGAGCCAGAAAAAAAAAACAAATTAATATTTTTTGGTTTGTTTTTATTACCTATTAATTCCATTAACAAGCAAAAAAATTGAGGATGTACAAATATGTTTGAACAGTGATTAAGGATCTTTTATACTGAAGGATAATAAACTATAGTGAAGATGCGCTTGAATTATTTCTGGGGTAGAAGGTTATGCTAATACTGAAAACCGAGATACAACCTGGGCACGAGAAACAGTGGAAAGAAAGTTGTTTTTGCTGGTTTGCCCCTCAGATCTGTGTTGCTAACAGTCATGACCTCTGTGCCAGCTATTTTCAGATGCCTTAGCCACAGGGAATTTAATGAGTTAAGCCTACTTTAACAGCAACAAATTATACAGTAATTTGTTTTCTTCTATTGATGTACATGTTATATATGTTTCTACTTTAATGTCCTCATTTACATAAGTTTAAATAGGCATGTGAATTACAGCTCTGAACCTGGTCTGACATAGTTAATGTGTCCCTACACTGTGGATGCCTGCTTAAAGATATATGCGGCAGGAACTCAGTATTAGAAGCATTTGGGGCCCTGTAATATAAACTGTGCAGTTAGCCCTGAGTACAATATCTAGCACAAAAGAAAATAAAGAGAAAGAATAAAGTAGAAGCACTTTTTATTACTCAAAAACATTTCGTTTTAATCTGAGTCTATCTTGTACATTATCTCTGCCATTGTCTATTTTTGTAAGATATATATGTAATATTAGAGTCCTCATTTTACTTGCACAGCTAATTATGATGCAAAAGCGAAAACTGTTAATAGTGTTATACACTAATGAAGAAGGTATAGGCATCATGGAGAAAGTGGCTTTGGAGCTGCACCTCGAAATATCAGAGAAATTTTTTTAATGAGACTGTATGTCAATGACTAGCAGTTGAGGGGTCTTGGAACAAGGAAGGTGATATCAGAGATGTTTTTGAAACAGATTGAAATGGAAACTGGAGCCATATAGATGTGAAGGCAGTGGTAGATTCTATTGGTAAAGGATCGCTTCCATATTAGTCAGATGAAAACCTTCCTGCTGTAGAAGCCCCTGCACAGATACTTTTTAACTGAAATTTCCAGATTCCTCTTCTGAGGCTGACTCAGGGTGTCTGAGACATGGTGACTCCAGAGGCAATTTTTAAAACCTACAGAACAGATGTGATACACAGTTCTGGTGAGGATTTATGGGGTAAAGCAACTGACCTTCACGATAAAGACTAGAAAAAGGATAAGGAGAAAGTGGAAACAGAAGAAGAAAAAGGTTGCAGTGAAATGAAATACTGTTTATTAGAACTGTGTTCATTGCCTCCTGTTCCGTGACAATTTATGGTCACTTGCATGTATATGAAGTTCTCATCCAAAGTTCCATCTTGTTTCATTACTACATTAATGTCTCTTTCCCTCCTATGTTCTCTTTCATTTTGGCACCACAACACATTTTGTCTAAACAAATTAAAAATATTTCTTCTTCCTATATATTCTGTCTAGAATTTTTAAACATCCTTTCATAGCTACGTTTACAATGATAATGACTCTATTGCTATCATGAATATTTTTGGGGGGAAAAATTTCATCTGAGAAAACAATTATGTCAGTGAGAGTTTTAAAGGCTTTGTTCTCTGCTTGGGTTCTATATTAGGATTCTGTGAGTCTCAAATTCTGTGTTTATTAAGATTCCCAGATGCATAAAGATAGAAGCAGTGATCTATTTTTAAATGTTCATCTGAAGTATTGCTGTTTGCTGGCATTGCATCAATGGAGTGTAATTCTAGACTTTAATCAGATGTTTCTTTGCCTAAATGAAATCTAGTCTTTTTTAATTAAATAGTAAGACATGCTAAAAATGATAGGGAAGCTGCAAACAAAGGACCCCAATGGAGGACTCAGGTTTCCTTGATTGCCTTTGTAAATGCAAAGTAGTCAAGTTGTCTTGTTGAGCCTTCCAGGCTGGTTCTGAAATCATAGTATAGGACCCATCTTCTGACTTATAGCTTGAATTTGTTTAAATGTCTGGATATATTAATTAACCTACTCTATGGCCTTCTGTTTAATATCAGTACCTTAATAAAACCTGAAGTTCTTAGGTAAAGCAAACAAAATCTTTTAAAATGTAATTTTCATACATGAATATCTGAAGAGGGAAGATTCAGTTATTGCAACCAACATTCCTTTTGGTGATGTATTACTCTTTTTTACCCCCAAATTCCCCTTAGCTAAATCCACTTATTATCCCCTCTGTCCTTCTCACCTATTTTCTGCCAACAAACGGCATTTTGTTCATTACTTATTTGTCCATCTGTTCCCTCCAGTGACTCCTTTTACATCATGTACACATGAAATGACTGTGGTGTTCTCTATTATGAGGGCCTTGGTTAGTCATAATTATTGAAACTAACAACTCCCCCTCTTAATTCTTAGAAAATTCTCTCTGTCAAAGACTGCATTTAATGTTTAATATTAATGGATTAGTGTCAACTACTTAAATCCCTTTGATTTTTAAGAATCCTTTTCGAGCAGTTTGAATTTCACAACAAAGTCAAGAAGCTGAAGGTTGGCTGCATGGTTTCTGTGCCCATATATGCATTTCCGTTTTGTATAAAATGTGGAAACTTGAAACTTTTCAGTCTCGACATAAATGTTCAAAGCATTTACTTGTCCTTTACTAGAAAGGTCTTCTTATATTGAGTTGAACTGTTTTCTTATATTTCCATCTATAGCTCAATCCCTTGTGGCTATAAAGAGAAATTTTATTCCACTCAACAACCCTTCAAGTATTTGAAGACAGTTAGATTCATCCTGTACATCTGCTCCAGGCAGTTTTCATGAGTCATGGCTTTGATTCTTTACCACCCTGTCTTCTGAATGAACCCTAATTAATCTCTGCACCCAAAGGTGACTGCAGAGCCCCCAAGTTATTCTGAACATCACAGGGTGAAGTAGGAACTGCTCTCGTGAATTCTCATTCTTGAGAATATATTAACAAAACCCTCCATGCCACCCACCCACATTTTCTGACATACCTGCTTGGTCACATTAGCTCCTTATTTAAATGATCGTTTCATAATCTTGGTTTACATTAAATTTAAATCTCATTGGAACAGGGCACTGGAATAGAACTCAAGAATATGTTATGAAACGGCAAAAAACAAAGGGAGTTGGGGGTCTACTTTGGAAAAGAATCTTTTAGGAATTTAAGAACCCATCCATTTATTTTTTTAATTCATAAGTTTTTGCTGAGATTTTAAGTACTTTCACATCTCACGTTATGTAAAATAATTACTTCAGAAATATACAAATAAGAGTAACATGGAAGCCCGGCGTTGGTGGCGCACGCCTTTAATCCCAGCACTCGGGAGGCAGAGGCAGGCGGATCTCTGTGAGTTCGAGGCCAGCCTGGTCTACAGAGTGAGATCCAGGAAAGGCACAAAGCTACACAGAGAAATCCTGTCTCGAAAAACCAAAAAAAATAAAATAAAATAAAAGAGTAACATGGATTTTTCGCTTAAATAAGAAAACAGTTTCTGTAGCACACAACGTCTATTAAATGATGCCAGGGTTCTTTTTTTCAGGTTCTTTTTTGTTGTACCTGATAACAAGCTAAAAAACGAAGCTGAACTCATTCATTCTTCCAACTTTTGCAAGAACAGAAGATACCATGTTTCCTATGGATAAGTGGAAAAGTAGCTTTGGTGTAGAGGATGGAGCGCATCTGTGAACTCTCCATGTTCAGAGTGGCATGCTCCCTCCAGGGAAGCAACGATGTGAGAACAGACTTTGCCTTGCCATTCTCTCTATTCCAAGCAGGTCATCTGCCAAAAGGCTCATCCCTGTTGCTTCAACTGCCAGCATTAGTTCTTGGAGCATGCAATTATAATTTTTTTTTTTTTTTGGAAAGCCATATCAGGGCAGAGTTGACTGATTGAGGGAATTAAAAGATACCGGCTCTAGGACAGGAGAACTGCCCTTTGGGCACATGAACTAGTTACATATTGGTTCCTTTTCAAATCAGAGAGTGGCAGTTCTTGGTAGGTGTAGAGCAGGCTGAAAGGGCTGGTTTGAAATCACTGTCAATCAATGTAAATGGTGCTCACTTTAGGTGCGTTTTTCATATGGATCTCGGCAGAACCCCACCTAGACAAAGACAAAACACAGCAATGAAGACCAAGACTGTCTGCTTCCAAATTTAAGAGAAAGTGTGTTTTGTCTAGAGTTCTTTACATTGGCTACAAAAAGGCAAGCAGTCTAAATGGCAAACATTTATAGTAGTAATTATAGTACATTCGTAGCAGAAACCTTTAAGTATTCACTCATGTGCAGCAATGCTAAAGAAAGAACTCAAATATTTTCATGAGAAGGTATTGTAAAA
>CABHPQ010173165.1:0-20000 GCA_902168405.1 Peromyscus aztecus | reverse complement strand
CACATTTATGCAAAGCAAATTGAGATGGTTGTGTATGAAGAATTTAGCTATTCAAGTTGTCATCAACATGACAGGTGATTATGAGAGATTATTTTTAAATTTACTTTTTATATTCTTAATCGTATTTCAAAACATATTTATTTCCCAGATCTTAATGAAAAGCATGAATTTAGAGTTAAATTATTAGTTGTATGCACCTACAAATGTGTCTCTTAGAAAATGCCTATTCAGCCGGGCGTTGGTGGCGCATGCCTTTAATCCCAGCACTCGGGAGGCAGAGGCAGGCGGATCTCTGTGAGTTCAAGGCCAGCCTGGGCTACCAAGTGAGTTCCAGGAAAGGTGCAAAGCTACACAGAGAAACCCTGTCTCGAAAAACCAAAAAAAAAAAAAGAAAAAAGAAAATGCCTATTCACGTATACATAGATTTTTAAAGACTATTCCTTAAGTCACACATCTATGATTACCGATTGGTTTGTGCCCAATTTTCATAATTCTGAGATCTTGTCTTCTAAAACAGAGCAGTAGAGCAACCCTTCTCCAGTAAAATATCTCAGAATTGAAGTACATCTTTGCAGCATGTGTAAGCTATAATCCTGGTACTTGTCATTTTTATTTATCTTTAGAAGATATCAAGATAATTTATGATCTCCAATAGTCTAGATTTTCTCTTTTAATTTTGAAATTATCATGAAAAAATGAAAATGCTGTCATCCATCTGCCGCATATCTTCAGTAGAATGCTCCTGGTCACATTTGCATTTCATCTAATGGTACCCATCACAAATCCACTAAAATAAAATCAGTGGTTTGCCACATATTTTATTTTTCAATATTTCCTCATTTCATCTGCCTGGAGTAGAAAATACACAGTTGAATTCAAGTAAATTATTCTAATTGGCAAAAAGTATTAAAAGTATTCTATTATAAGATGAGAAGTGAGAACTTTGAAAAATGTGATTTACAAGAATAATAAAAGAATTTTGGACATTTTTCCCTCTGAACTCATCTCCTTAGTAACTATTATACTGTCTTAAAGTGTAAATATTTGACTCACTCAGTTGAGAGTATTTTATGTAAGATATTATGTAATATTTTACTTTTGAACACAAAGGTTTGCACATATTTAATATTATAAAAGATGATACAGTTTCTGAGTATAGATAACTTTATATGTATTTCTAATCTTACTCAACCCTTAGATCAGTTAAATAACTTAATATCACAACATTCAATAATTTAGTAAGATCATTACTCTATATTTCATTATGTAGAGAAACTTAAAAAGGTATCATTAAGACCTGTGCTTTAGGAAGAATTTATTGTGAGCTACTAATAATCGGACTCTGTCAAACAAATGACTGGTGTTATTTTGATTGTGTGATCTGAACACCAAGAGCTTGAATGTAACACTTGTCTAGTCCATGTAAGGAACCAACAAAGAGGAACCATTTGAAACTCTGAATAGTTCTGATCCTAATCTAAGACTGATCTACTCTAAGAGTGCTTCCTCCACCTGCAAGCTACACCGTGGTTTTAAGGTGAAATTAAGATTATTAACTAAAAAAACAACCAAAAGTTATAGAAATTGCATGTATATTTATAGTCGGTCTGAAATACTAAGGATAACAAATTAAAAAAACTTAGGCAAATAAAACATTTTATAATAATAATTGTGTGAAACACAGAAAAAATAGTTACTAATTTTATTTTTAGGTTGACAATTTATGTCATGTTTGGATGACTTATAATAAGCATCCCTTTTCTATTTTATTTAGAAAAAGCAGAGTAAAATTATAGAAGAGCCTTATGACATAATAAAAAAAGTAGTAACATGAAATTAGTTCTAAGGTGTATACAACTTATAGACTCCTAGATACTTAGAAAACAAGTGGAAGCCAAGACCAATATAGAAACCTCATGTTTCAGTGAGGTTGACAGGGGAAGATATGGATCCAAGAGTACAAAGTTTCCATGAGGTGATAGGTATGGTAATTAACTTGACTGAGTCTTTCTACCTTTCATACTTAGGTACATAGAGAAAGAACTTTAACATGAAGATCATCTGGGAGGGGTTGGAAGAGGGGGGAAAACCTGATCAAAATTATTGCATGAAAAAAATTAAATTAAAAATGCTTCCAAAAAAAATTCAGAATCCATCCCTGGTCCATGAGCAGGCCTTTTGGAGCCCACTTCTATGATGGAACACCTCGCACAGGCTTGAGGCTGGTGTAGGGGCTTAGACTCACTAAATGGAATACGCTTGCAGTTGTTGGAAAAATAGCCTAGGGTTTGGGCATCTGACTGGAGAAGTGAGCTAGTCACAAAGCTTTCCTTCTCGCCATGGTCTCAGGACTTTCAATATGCATCTGGAGATTTTTGGTTATTTGGTTATTGATTATTCACAAATGAGTGAACATGTGTGCAGGCACGGTGTTGATTCATTTAGTTTTCTCTTGGTGGTTAGTTGGACAATTTTATTTCTAGAATCCTAACAGACTGTCCGACCTGTCCTATTGGCAGGCTTCCATTCTTTACCATCCCTCAGTGGAGACTTGGGACAATTTATGTGATATCCCTCCAGAGAAGACCCAGACCATTGGGTACAGAGTGTGCCTGTCATTACAGATGATTCCCCTAGTACAATGAAGCAGAGACCAGAGTAGTCAGGACACAGTGCTAGTCATGGCCGTCTGTTCTCTGCATTCACCTGTGCCGTCTATGTGGAATCGGTAGTACAGATTTCTACAAACATTCTTAAAAGTTGACAAAGCTTGACAAGAATGACATGCTGTGGATTCCTGCATGTGAGTCTGTCCATCGCTGGACTTAGTGCCTGGATAGCAACTTTCCACTGCTGCAAATTTGCTTTCCCTTTTCATTCCCTACAGACAGCTGACTTGATAAATAGTTCCTTGCCAGTGAGGCTATAAGACACTATATATATATTGTTCATCCTAAAAATTATATCTTAAAAACATAATCTGAATATATAAATTTAATTTTGAGTTTCATTTACCTATCATCTGTCTATTATCTATCAAACTACCATTTTTCTAGTTATTGATCAGTTGATCAATTGACCTATCGATTGTTTTGTCTATGTCTGTCAATGTCTCTATCTACTCCTGTTACTATAAGGCCTTCCAAAATTGAAACTTAACTGTAATATATATACTAATGTGGTCATAGCAATGAAGGAAACATATATGCCTACTTCCTTAATCCTTTCAATGACTCAATATCTTCATATATATTAATGTGACATATCTTTTACATGTTTGATAGGATTATATTGAATTCCAGTTGTTCTTTTTAAAATAAGTTTTTGAAATTATAATATAATTCCATCATTTTTCCTTTCCACGCTACCATGTAGCGCTTCTACCTTGCTTCAATTCATGGCTTCTTTTTCTTTCATTTGCTGTTACGTATGTGTGTATGTGTGTGTATTCCTAAATATATAAACATAACTCCTCTCAGTCTATTTAACATTACTTCTTTGTATATGTTTTCAGAACTAACCATTTGGTATTGATAACCAGTCAATGTGCTCTTCCTTGTTGAAGGCTGTTTCTCCTGCTCTCCACATTGCTTAAGTTACCTGTAGTTCTTTGTGTAGCATTGAAGCCTACTGGACTTTCTACTATCCATGTTAGCATGTCAATTGGTGTCACCCTTGTTTGAGTCATATTTAGGCAGTCATGATGGTGAGACTTCTTACCTTAGTGGTAACCAACAGCTCTCTAATTGGACTTATGATCCACTCAACAAGAGGGAAATTGCGCCTGGTACTGGAAGTCTAGCCAACTACTAAAGGCTTATGCTTCTTTTAAAACATTTTGAAATGTTGTGCACAGTGACACATTCATTTAATGACGACTACAAAAGAGTTTGACACAGGAAGATAAAAGTTTAAAGGACTACCTGAACAACTTAGCAAGACCCAGACTCAAAACATTCTTTTAAAAATGTTAAGATACAGCTCAGTGGTACAGTACTTACACAGTATATGTGAAGCCTTCAACTTCGTCACCAGTACTGGAAATAATATAAAGATATTTGCCACTTAGGATTATCTGTTTTTTAAATTAATAACTAATTTTAAATTATCATGTTTTAATATGCTTCCATTAGTTTTTAATATTTATATTTAATTGAATTTTACTGAAAGAAAGCAAAAAAAACCACCTCAAAATAAATTTCCTCTATGAATTTTGCAATTTCTTGTGTGTGTGTGTGTGTGTGTGTGTGTGTGTGTGTGAGAGAGAGAGGGGGGGGGAGGGAGGGAGGGAGGAAGGAGAGGAGAGATACTTGAGAATTGAACTTAGAGCCTCTCCCATGCTAAGCAAGCACTCTACCACTTGGCTATTTACATTCTATTTTGACACAGGGTTTCTCTACAAGCTTTCCTGTCTTAGCCTCCCATCAAGAGGATCATGAGGAAAACATAAAAGTGACCACTCTAAGGAAAATGTGAAAATGACGGCTCAGATAGGAAAAGAAATTAAGTCTATAAGATTTTGGAATCAAAGAAAATTAACAAAATTTTGTGTATTACATTGTAGTGATTTAGTAAGTAAATATTGATATCAGAAAAGAACATTGTATTTTTTAATCTCATTCTTGAGTTTGAAAAGACCTCTCAACCAGTCAGACCAATTACTAATCTCCAGTGGCCTAATATTTCTACAGCCCAGCTCTTACGAGTCTCTGTTTCGAGGAAGTAGAGTCCCACTTACTTCCAGTCTTTCTCTGCTATTGCAGTAACCTGGAATTGACTCTTCTTTGTTGATGCAAAACAGTGGTTAAATGCAGAGGAAATGATAGTCCATATGTGTTCATAGTTTATTATATTAATTATTTGGTTAGTTAAAGAAGAAACTGCAAACCAGTGAAATAGCTAAAGAACAAAATGAGAAGCTAGAAAGATGATTGACAGCTATTGAGCATCCAATACAAAGTAAGCTCTCAACTATGGATATCAGACAACAAAAACGGACTCAGAAGGTTGGATTTATACATTTGTGCATGCACATGCAACAATACTAATCAATAAAAAGAGACTATCAATTTTAGAGTTGGGGATTAATGGGAGGGGCTGGAGGGAGGGTACCTGAGAAGGGCTAGGGGGATAAGAGAGAAGGGGGGAGGTGATGTAATTCTATAGTAATTTTAAATGTTATTAACATTTTATAGGAACATTTCATAGGATTTATTTCCCAGCACCTGCATTAAAGAGCTCAAAGTGTCCTTCTGTAGCTCCAGGGTATCTAGTGTTGTCTGTCCTTCTTGGGCACAACACACACACACACACTCACACACACACACACACACACACGCACTCACACACAGGGAGAGAGAGACAGAAAGACGAAAAGAGACAGAAACAGAGACATAACAATGCATAATAAATAAAAATAAATTTTAAAAAATAAAGAGCAATGGGGCTGGAGAGATAGTTCAGCAGTTAAGAGCATGGGCAGCTTTTATAGAAGACATAAGTTCAATTTCCAGCACCCATAAGGTGGCTCACAACTATTCCTAACCTCAGTCCCAGGGAACCACCACCATCTATTGGCTTATATGGAACCAGGCATGCATATGGTGCAGAAATACACTCAGAGAAAAAATATACTTAAAATAAAATAATAATTTTTTTAAAATTAAGAGCAAAATGCATACATTAAGAGTAAGCATGAGCTGCTTGGGGGTTGGACACTGAAATGTACCACACAAATGAGCCCTAGCTATTTCTACGGGTTATAGGACATAAGCCTTAGCTTCAGAGAACAGTGCAAACTCGGGGTACAGCTAAGAGATTGCCACTTGCCCTGAAGGTGGGTGAAATCTGGAATGGTAGATTCCAGAAGAGGATGTCTACTCATAAACACATAAAATTACCTGTTTATAACTGAGGAATGATAGAAAACCCCAAAGGTCAAGATCCTGATTTGCACTCCACAGGAATCTTGTCTTAACCCCATCCAGATTAGGGTGAAGCTAATTCTAATGAATGATAAATAACGCCAGAATAACTCAGGTCGAAACATAAAATTTGTAAGAGTCAAGGTGTAAAAACAGCTTATTCTGGACGTGGGGAAGTTGACTATGTCTCTGGACAGGAGCATAAACATGGAGAGCAGGTGGGCTCCTGTGGTGGCTGTAGAAAATCCACTTCCCTGGGTGCACTGTTGGCTCCTCAGGAGGGATGCTTTGAAGTCCAAAGTAGAAGTACTCAGGACTGGCTCTGGGTCTCATTGACTCACTGAATTACTCACTCAGTTAATTAATTTTTGAGCTCCTGCTATGGTTTGAGCAAGATGTTCAGCCCTGGAGCATCAATGTAGGCCTGGTTCATGCTTTCTGCACCCAAAATTATATTGCTTTGGTAAAATTAATGTTATTAATCAAGTGAAGCTAAAGACTAAATTATAGAATAGAATAGAAAGGGGGCCCTCTAAAAGTGGAAATAAATGGTTAAGAATGGAAATTAGAATGTAACTTTAGCTCAGGTCAATAAAACTATAGAGCAAAGTAGTCTTTCCTTTCTGCTGAGAACAAAGAAAAGCAATCTGTCATATTCATCCTCTCCATGACTAGTGCTTTTATATATTGATCAAATTTGCCATTGACCAGAATAAGGCTTTTAACTAGAAATTATAGAAACCAAAGTGAAGACATCTTTCCCGTGATACCAGGTGGTTAGGGGAAAGAACATATGTAAGTGAATATCTTTGTTTGAAAGTCATTGGAGAGGGAGACTTCTCTATGGTTAACTTGTGCAGTGGTTCTCAACCTGTGGGTCACAACCCCCACAGGGGTCACAGATCAGATATTTACATTACAGTATCAATAGTTACACTTACGAAGCAGCAATGAAATAACTTTATGGGAGGGGGTCAGCACAACATGATGAATGGTATTAAAGGGTCACAGCATTAGGAAAGTTGAGAACCACTGTCTTAGTGATATCGGAGGAGAGTAATCACCACCTGATCATATATTGTGGAGCTCAGAACTTTATAGTCCCATAAAATAATTCAAAGGATGAAGAAGTGACTTTTCCTTGATAGTGACAAAAGAAACGTGGTGGTTAAATCTGTGGGTTTGAGATGGGAAAATACTATCTAAATGAGACATTTTTCTCATTATCCTTAAAAGCAATAATTTAGGTTTATTGTATTTCCTTCTTTTAGAGATGGATAGGTGAAACTCAAAGCTTTGTCTTTTCTTTGTTTACAAAGGTGAAGTGATTAAAAGATCCAGTCCTATGTGGTAGTGTTTGCTTGTTAAAGACAGAATGCTTATCCTCCCTCAGCTGTAGCACCCGGTGTTTAAATCAACCTTACCTGTTACCTAGTAACATCAACAATGATTTTGTGAGCTCTGGGGAGTCAGGAGTTCAGTGATAACTGGTATACTTACTACTACATACTCAACAAACGGAAACCCATTATTTTAGACTTTTAAAAAAAACATTCTATAGATATTACAGCTTTTGAACAGCTCTGATGTAGCTCACAGATTGGCCTTGAAGATATAAATGTTTATGGTTGTCAGGATGTATTGGGAAGAGTATTAGATGTGTTTAAGTATAATTTGTCCTTAAGATGAAGCCAAATTTTAGGCTTCCTAAATGACTTGAAGTGTAATACTTATGATTTCACGAGGATAATCATTTTCTCTGTACTTAACCCACCTTGACAACTTTTTATAAGGAATACAGTCTGTTTGGGCATTGAGGTAGAAGAAAATGGTGGGAACTTAGTCCAGCTCTACTCCACTAAAGCAGCAGAAGGTTCTTAGAAGCTGGACTGGGAGACTCTTCTTGTGTTATTAATTGGCTTTCTGGAAAGAAAAGGACACTTTTCTCATCTCTTCAAGGCAGCTCATAGCTTTTACAAACTATGGAGCAAAGGAAGGTAGAAATCAGACTTCTATCTTCCCCTGGAGATTTCAAGACAGAGTAACATTGACCTCTATGGTAACAATTCAAAAGGATGCTCCCAGCACCCTCCCTTTCTTTTTTTTAAAGGCATTTCTAGTTTAGAAAACTGGAAAAGGCTTTGGAGAAGATTTACATTTCAAAGGAGGAATGATTTTTGCAATTACAAATTTTCTATAGCTATCACTTTCAGGAAGGAGATCAAGGGCTGAGGATGAGGACACAGCCGTTTGAAGGACAGGGAATGTTGGTGTCTGCTTGGTCACTAGCAAGGTTGTGATTATGTTGTAATTTATTCCCCAAGGTCCCTTCACTGTGGACCTTCTGGGTGTGATGTTTAGACACTCTGAAAGAGAGAAAAGAGTACAGGTACCTGCCCCTCTCTGTCTGTCTGTCTGTCTGTCTCTCTCTCTCTCTCTCTCTCTCTCTCTCTCTCTCTCTCTCTCTCTCCCCTTCCCCTCTCCCCCTCTCCCTCCCTCTCCCTCTCTCCCTCCCTTCCTCTCTCCCTCTCCCTCTCTCCCTCCCTTCCTCTCTCCCTCTCTCCCTCTCTCCCTCCTCTGCTCATTATTTATTTCTTCAGAGATAAACGGCCTCTAAATTTCACCAAGTAGATATTAAATATTTATCGTAGTAACAACCATGAATGCATGCCTTCAGTTGTGGTGACTGGCCAGAAGATTATCATTGAAAGAGAATTAATCGTCATCTTTTTAGACTTCCATGCACCGAAACCGTGGTGGTGACTAGGAAAGGGATGTGGATACATTACAAAGATGTTGTCTTAAGGGTGAGTCAGGATGCACAATGACTCCGGTACACTACTCACATTCTTATGTGACCAGCTGCTTACCGTCAAACAGGAGTTCAAAGGCAAAGGGTGTGTGTGGCTCATTTTCCTAAAGAGCTGTGATAATTCTAAAGTCTTCTTTGGGTGTTTTGGGGTTTTGTTGCTGCTGCTGCTGCTGCTGCTGCTGCTGCTGCTGCTGTTCTTGTTTTGTCTTGTTTTGTTTTTAGCCAAGATCTCAGTCTGTTCCTCTGACTAGTCTGGAACTCACTTTGTAGACCAGGATGTCTCCTATTCACAGAGATCTTCCTGTCTCTGCCCCCCAAGTACTAATATTAAAGGTATGGGGAATTGCCAGAGCTTTTTGAAAATTCTGTATTTCTACAATGCCAGAAACTATTAGAAAAGCATTTTTTAATTGTCAATAAGAAAAATGACTCAGTCCTCTGAAAGTTATGGATTTTTTTAATTTATTTATTTGGAAGCTGTTTGGGGGTAATTAATGGGCTTTTCCAGTTATTTGAGCAAGAGCAGCTATGACTAATATTGGTGAGGTCATAATTTTATGTCACTAATGTGATGCTGACACAATGGAATGGGATGGTGAGATAATTAACTATTTATATAAAGGTTTTGGGCTGGGGATTATAACACATTCACAGCCAGGGCTGAAGACCCCAGTACTTTCCTATTCCACTCGTTCCTTTTTTCAGTCTCCTTTTTCTTCCCCATAGCAGTGAAATTCTTAGGATCTTTTTCTTTCTTTTCCAGTCATTTTCTTCCATTTTTTCCCTTTAGTACACACACACACACACACATACACATACATATGAAATGACACAAAAGGAGCATATGATTTCCAACAGCCATTAGGGAGTAACTCATAATCATGCCAGCACTCAGCAAGCCATATCTGAAGACTCAACCTTCCGTCTAGGTTTAATAGGATAAAGCTGTAGTGGCATAGAATTGAGAAATGTGGTTGTCGTGATAAGGAAACCTTGCAATACGGGGTGTGAATTAGCAGCAGTTCACCAGATTGCCTTCTGGAGTGCCCCACTGCTTTTGTGATATCCCTTTTATCCTTGGGTTTCTATGGACATATGATCCGGCATAATGGCCCTCCATCTATTTACACAGGTGCAAGGGAAAAAGGGAGAGGGAATAAAAACGTCCGCTCATGTTCACATATATGTAAGCACACCAATTACAGTAAATTATGGAAAAGAATAATGCATCAATAATATAAGTGTGTTGAGTCCTGTGACTGTCCTTCATGATGTACTCATAACAGAAATTACAAAGTAAATTTGACGTAAGTTGATGGCACAGAGCTAAGCTGTCTGGGAAGTGCCATTCTGCACAGTAGCACTGTGGGAACATCTGTTGTTTTGTGTAGCTCACACAGCAGCTGCTTTTGTAGAGTAATGAGGACAAAACCAATTAGCAGAATAGAAATTTCCAGAAATCAGAGGTACTCTGCTTAAGAATGTTAAAAATGAATAATATTTCTGGCTAATGTTACTCTTTGTTCCTCTAAGGGTTTATTGCATGAGGGTGTTACCTGTGAATACCTGTCTCTTGGGAGAAGCATCTATCATGCCGTTACCAAACATCATAAACAGAGGGCCAGCTTATCTGGAAATTCTGAATTCCCTGCCCCAGAGCAAAACTTTTAATCGGGTGTTTCTCTAAAATAAGATAAGCCAAGTTCATAAAATGAAGGGTTGAATAGTTAAAAAAAGAAAAAGAAAGAAAGAAAGCGTTTCAAAAGATATTTCATTTAAATGCAAATGTGGACCATGAGTTATTAAAGAGAATGTGGCTTTTCATATTCTTGTTTTCCAGACACCTGGGATCAAAGTCACCTTCTGAACTTGCAAAGCTCCTACTCTTAAATCTTACTGTCAGGACTTATGTTTTTTATTTTCCGTGTGAAAAGGCAAGTGCTTCCTAAAGCTTTATCGGAAGCATTCATTTTTCCTATAAAGACAAGGGAACTGCATTAACAGGGGAAAGAGTAGGACCCTAGAACATTAAGGTCGTGGCTTTGGAAAGAGAGCCCAGTGATTTCGTGCATTGAGGATAATTAAAATCAATACAGAATAATTACCCAGCTCCAAAGAGATCCATATACTTAATCCAGTCCCCTCTTTCCAGGAGAAACTAACTCTAAAGTCCACAGGCAATTGCACTGTATGGAGTGAGAAGGACCTATGCTTATTTTCAGATCCTGAGAGAAGTAAGGATATCATTAGTGTCAACCAGTGATCTCCAATTGTGAGGTAACAATAGAAGGGTCTGATGGCCAAAATCACTCTGAGATTTTGCCATTTCCCGCAGGTTAAACAGGTCTGTTGTGTTTGGTGTATTTTACACATCCAGATCAAGTTGCGTTCCCCCACTGTTTTCTTTATGGATATATACGTAGCTCTGTAAAACATATAGGCATAAGTGCATAAAGTAACGCTTGACATTTATCCACCTAAGTGAGAACGCCTTCAACGCTAGTCCCCAATTATAGAAAAATATACTTTACTTAGCCAATACCCAGCGAATGCTGACTAACAATACTTATTTCTTCACCTAATTGAAAATAATTCTTTTTGCTATTCTCCAATCACAAGAAAGGTTGGATCTCCTGACAGATTTTAATTCTCTATTCCAATATTATGATTTCCTTTTTTTCTTTTTAAGCTTACCTTTTTGTTATATGAGATCAAACATCATGAGAACGTATTAAAGTAAATATTTCCAAATTAATTCAATGATTTTACTTTATCTACATAAAATATAGCATGACAAAATTACTTTGCAACTGAAAATCATAAATGATCCCTTGCAGTTCAATTTTATTTTGGGGAGTACATTTTCCTAAAGAGAGAGCAATGGTCATGACAGCTTTTTATAATTCAGTAAAATTCAAACTCTCTAAAGTAATATGTCAAATTAGATTAGTGAACTGGTCCAACAATACTTCTCCTTTCAGAAAGGTCAACATTCAAACCTTATGTGCATCTGTCTTACTAAATTTAACTGGTGATGTTGAATATTTAATTGTTCATTCTGTTAGAATAATTTGACCAGATTCATACCATTTAGAACATTCCTTAATAGAACACACATGCGTGTGCGCACGCGCGCGCACACACACACACACACACACACACACACACACACACACACCATTTAATATCTTAACAAAAAAGAGATGCAATTTTTCATTGTGAAAGAAACTCTTAGAAAAATTTTATGTGCTCTATCCATGACCTTCTTTGGAAAAATAGAAGATAGCTCTTGCTCACCATCCAACAGCAGCCCCCTTAGGGAACTGTACCATATCCAGTCCCATATTTCCTTAGCACTGCTGTTCTTCACTGCTCTCCCCCCACAAAAAAAGACTCTTATTAGAAATATTGACCATCATTTCTGCAATTAAATGCCAACACAGTTGCTTTTTGCATTCTCCAATCTACATTCTTCATTTCTATCTAAAACATTCTTGAGCAGATGGAAATATGACTAGTTTATCTGCAGCCAAACAAAGGCAACCCAAGTGAAGGCAGACCACTTCCTTCTAAAGGGGAAGGGTATAGTTCTTCTCAGTGCCCATTGCCACTCAAGTATCAGCAACTATATCTCATGTAATTTTAAGATCATTAAGAACAGTAGAATCTGGCTTACTTTCTTCCTTTTCGCTCCAAACCCAAGAATAACGTGGATTTGTGGAGCATTTATCAATTTATCCCAATAGCCTGCATCAGCTCTCTACTCAGGAAATAGAATCAAAGGTCAGATAGAAGGGAAATGGTTCACTTTCATTGGATTCCTTGTTAGAATCCACCCCCAGCTAGCTAGCTCGCTCTTCTGTCTCTCCTCTCTCTCCTCTCCCTCTGTCTGCACCATCCCTTTCCAGTCTTTATGTCATTTAACCCTATAATTACCAATTCCCTTGACCCAAAGCACAAAGCTAATCAATGTCCCAGCTTCATCGTGTGGCAACCAATAACCTTCAGAGTTGCTACTGTACTGTGTCTACAACATTATCCAATGATTTCCCAAATTGACCTGTCTCTCCAGACTGAGTCTTCTTATGACCTATTTCTGTCTTTTCTAACATCCTTACAGGGAAGAAGACAAGCAAAAAAAAATAAAATAAAATGACAGCTCTTTCCTTCCAATACATACTACAGGGCTAGGTTTACATATGACTTTTTAAAAAGTCTTCAGTGTTAGTTTTCCACCCCATACCCCCCACTTTACCTGTCAGTTAGTAAAATGCATCCCTAGTTGAGTAACATTATAAAATATGAGCTATGACTTTTGAGTTAATTTTTTCAGAGAATTTGATGAATAATAGAAATGTCACATGTAAAAATAGATGGAGGATAACAAAATGCAGGAAAAAGATAAATTTTCTGCATGAAATCACCCACAAATATTTTAATCATTTAACTAGGTAAAGAACACATTTCTCAGGTAACTTTTAAATCAGATTTACTGTAATGTATAATATTAAAGTCTTTCAAAATGAATAGCTTAGTCATACAATAACACTTTCAGCAATTAATGACATATTTAATTTTCATTTTTAGTCAGGTTGCTATCTTTACTCCTAATCTAAATATAATTTAGAGACTGTACTATTTCATCCATAAGTTAACAGCTGGCTTGTAAGAAACACTTAAGTCAGGTTAATTGTAGCCTTTAAATTTTTATAATACACTGCAACAGAAAATTAATGATGCTTGCAGTATTTAGTAGAGTTTATAACCTGCATTTTAATGAAAATATACTATTAATGATACACATTTTACAGATATATGCCAATTGCTGGTCACTTTATATATTTCTTATATAATACCACAAATGAAGGCAAATTTATTCTGCTTATTAACTTAGAGTTCATGGAATAAATCTGCATTCATTATATTTGTGTGTATGTAAGATTATATGAATTTAATCAATCCAAACTTGACAAGCAGTGTTGACTGGCAGCTTCTCAAGATTCTAATCTGATCAAGATTGCTTTTCCTTTATCTTATCACAGGCATATGAGCATCATAAATGAAACTGAACATGTTAGTATTTCAAATAGTACCCTTCAGTTCATGTGCACAGCACAAACAAACAAACAAACAAACAAAGAGCTAAGTATCTACACAATGTCTGGAGAGGTGCTTCCATAACACATTCTAATATCTAATGCCTGCTGTCTCTAGTTCTGCTTTCTCAAGTGAAAGTTTCTTACAGAAGCTGGAGTTAAATCCCTTTGTAAGAAAGAAAGAGAGGGAGAAGGGAGGGAGGGAGGAAAGAAGGGAGGAGAGAAAGAAAACTAAGCAGAGTCCTAACATTATATCATAACAAATTTGAACTTATGTTCCTCAAATAGGGTCACATCTACCTTTCATTGGCAAGCAATTGGCTGCAGAACTTCACCTAGCCAAACGTGACAATTATGAAAAACATTTATCCCAAGGCTAATATGGGTAGTTATTTTGGAACTGAAAATATTAAAGTTCCCCATAGCATGCATTAGAAGTTTTATTGTAATCTTGGGAGATATAGAATTTTAATGGAGTACTTGTGGGAAAGCCTATTAATTTATTGTATAGATAATTTCTATATTGAGTATGAAATAAGATTTCCACTACCTTTGTAAAGCAATGTCAAATGATTTCTGGGAAAGGATATAATACATAAATTGTGTCTACTGGTTGTGAAGGCTCTTCCGAGTGAGAACAGAAGATGGGAGTTCTCACAAAGTCATTCAGCTCAGCTTTGAAAACCTAACACTACTCACTTGAGGAGACCTCAACCAAAGCCCCATTTCATTTGCTGTTCATTTCAAAAATCCGTACTCTAAAGGTTAATGGACAGTGTGCTTCTGAGTCATTGCTGGAGGAAACACCTAAGATGCTTTACAACAGAAATCATAAAATGGAACTGCAAGAGTTCCCGATATTTTTTCTGTAGACAGAGGGACTTTAAATTATACTTCTACAAGATATTTGATTTGTAACATCATAACTGAAGATGTCCTGAACTTCATAACAGCGTGGGTTATTGTAGAAATGGGTATCTCTTATTTCAAGAGCGTTTCTTAGAAATTCATTTCTGAAGGACAAAATGTAGTAGACATTCAACTCTTTCTATCTTTCTTATTCCATACCTTGAGGAGGAAACTAAAGGGAAGGACAGTGTCCACAGACGGGACTCATAGGGTGCCTGTTTGGTAGCCTGAAAGAGCAAACAGGAAACATGAGAAAATGGACAGCCTAAATTATGGGTGATTATCTGAGAAATAACCTTGAGATATGAATTTGCTTCTTATTTAATACAGATGTCGGTGTGGGAAAATGTAGCTCATTGAGGAAATGCTTGCTGGAAGAGTAGATGAGGTGGCATTATTACCAGTTTCTTCATGGAAGAGAATAACCTTTATCTCAAAAGTTATATATATTTTAGTTTTTTATGTTTAATTAATGTACTCCATTTAAAGAAAAAACACAAGAAGCAACTCTCAATGGAATTATGTTTCCTAATAGTAACTGTAGTCATCAGTTTGATATAAAACTTTCTAGGCTCTTGATAATTTATAAATATATAATTTTACACTGATGACATTTTTCTCTAGCACTCTGTTGCAGGTCACCACTGCAGTCAGTAATTTAATGCATGAACATACCATGTTACTGTGTTAACCTCCAGTGTAACTTTCCTTATACTGTTTCTTGAGTGTATACATCGTAGTCCATTTAGTACAATAAGATGTCTTTCTGGAATGTATTTTCATATGCTAAAGTGATAGACAGGTGATGAGGCAGTACATATATTTCTAGTGGAAATGTATGCTTTGGCAGGTTCCAGTAAGCCTAAGTGATGCAATGCAGAGCTAACTTTTGGTAGAGGATACAAATGTTCATGGCACTTTTTCATGTGTTATCTCCTGGAAACGCAGCAACATTTGTAGAAATTGTAAGCATCCTTTCATAGCAATAGGCAACATGTTTCAAAGAGGCTAAAGACATCCATTAAAAAACACTAGCTAAAAAAATTGAAAAAGCTAAGACACAAAATAGTTGTGTTCAAATGCTTCCTTGCTTATCCCAAGTTCGCAAACCACAACAAAGTTACTTCAAATATATCGTATCACTTAAATAGATAGTGCCTCCTTAATTAGGTGGTTTGGCTCAAATTGGTTCTCTTAACCACAGTTCTTTGATGAACATTTTTATGGAGTCAATAATTGTGTTTTTCTTCTAACATCCCTAAAAGACAACCTGACTTTTTACATCGAAGTGGAGTACCCATTGCACCAAGGAACAAAGAACCAAATGTCAACTGCTTCAAAGGGGAATAATAAGTTTTTGGTTTCTATGTTTTTTTTTTAATTTTGAGTACAAAGCAGCATTAGACATGGACATCAAGACATGCACTTTTATAGTATAATGGAGCTACATAGTTTGGGCAAGAAATTAGGTGATCCTGTTGTAATCAGATGATTTATTTCCCTGGAACAATTAAACCCAGACTTTTATGTGAGTTGACTTTTTGCTTAGTTGAGTCACCAAATTATTTCATGATAAATCCTTAAAGTAAACTATTTACAAAATGAATTTTTTTTTGCTTTGTGGTCAAAAGTTTTCATCATCTCCTAATTATTTAAATGTCACTCTGTTATGGGGCCAACAGCTTCATTTACTTATTTTTTTAAGCAAAACATATAAGATAATGACTATATATTGAACTCCGGGACCCAAATACAGGTGAGACATAAAGCCGGTATGTTCATGTAGTAGATACCAGTTTAGTAGGCAAGAAAGATACATGAGCAAGTAACTGATAAGAAACAAGATGTCAGGGGAAATGAGAATTCAGAGATTATTTGGAGTTTTACCATAAACGTCAAAGAGTGCCTGGGCTAGTGGGTCAGTAGGTAAGAGCACTGGCTATATAAGTGTAAGGACCTGAGTTTGAATCCCTAGTCACCACATGAAAAGCTCAGTGTAGCCACATGTTTGTCTATAATCCCAGTGACATGGGGCGGAGGTGGAGGATACTTGCACCTTGCTGGCTGCCAACCTAGCTCCAGGTGCACTGAGAGACCTTGTCTAAAAGAAATAAGGCAGAGAGAGAAGAAGCTTCTCATGCCCATGCCTGGGTGTGCACATTCCCCTCCAGCCAAGTCAAAAGAAAACTGGTCTTATTTACATTTTCAGAACAACAACTTGAGATTTAATAACGTCAGAGTTCCAGAGTGGCTGGCGTACTCTAAGGTATCTACTACTAGTGCTAAGTGTGTCATTTCATATGTGATGTCCCTCTGTAACTGTATAAAAGATGGCTGCTTAACATAAATAAGACTGTTCATATATACTATGAGTCAGTGCAGAGACTGTGATCTTTAGTCCACCGTTGAGCATGGTGGTAAATAAAAGACAGATGAATGACCTGATATTTGTGTTCACCTGAGCGAATATTTTGCTCCGCGTCACTGCGGATGCCACACTGCACCCCGTGACTTGGCTATGAGATGGCTTGCTGGAGCATGTGTGTCATCTAGGGTGTCTCTAGTGTCCTCCCTTCTGCCTGCTCTAATGACCACACTCAGCAAGCTCCGGCTTTGGAAGGAGACTCCACTAATTAGCTTAGCCGGTAGAGCATCTGGTAGCTGGTTGGTGAAATAAACAGAAAAGACTCCCGAAGTGAAGGGTAGAAAAATGAATTATCCATACCATAAAGACCTAAATAAAATCACCGGCATACAACCCAAAGCCATGAGCTCCATCATTGAACTAGCTCCCTCTTACCCATGGCCCAGCTCTAAAATCCCAGGTCCCAAATGCAGACGATGCAGAGAATAACACAACACTTGGGACTCCAGTTAGACATCAGCTTTGTAATGTAATAAAACTTATCATTCATGAGCCTGTCTGCTCTTTTTTTTTTTTTTGGACAAACAAAACAAAATAAAACTGAGAACAATTTGATCTGTCCCGCTCCTGCAGACACTGATGCAGGTGGTTTGAAAACAAAGCATTTCATCAGGCAGGGTTTTACTTAAGCTACCTGATGATTCATCATGCAGCCCTGCTCAGTGTCAGCCGGGCGTCTCCCAGCTATTATTTATAGAATATTTAAAGAGCCTGGACCACATGTGCCTCTGTCATGGGTTCTATTGTACTATAAATTATAGCTCCAATTTGCTTCCAATTCAGCACAAGTTGTCAGGATGCTGTGACTCATCCTCTGTGCAGACAAACACTGTATAGTGGCTATACCAATGAGCAAAGTTGTCACTGTTAATTTATTGTCAATTCTAGAATATTCCTAGACAGCCGTTTTGTCATGTTTCAGCACAATAAAGTCACTCTATTTCTACAACCCAGATATTTTTTTCTTCTTTTTCTTTCCCGACAGGGCAAAGATAAATCAATAGTTTAATGTACACCGTAGCTTCTGGTCTCCTGAAATGGCCACTACTATACAAAGCTGTCCCAGATGTCACTCTCTTTGTCACTGTCATGAAAAGAGATTTGGAATTTGGGTCCATAGAGTGCTTAAATCACAATCTGCATACTGGAGTGGTTTCTTGTTGATCTGTTCACTTCCTTTCATTGATTATTTTTTTGTCTTTATCCATTTGTGTGTGTGTATAAATGGGTGTATCTAAAAGAGAAACGAGTCCTGTTGTTGGGTTGTAGCATGGGGAGGCTGCACAAAGGGCTCTGAAGACTAGTGAATGTAAGGTCTGGAGCAAGTACTGGAGCCTGTGATGAGACAGAAGCTGGAGACACTGAATGTGTACTGGCCTGAACCTGTCTCATCAGGAGTGCCCCCCTTCAGTGCAGCGTGGTAAGCATGCTCTGTTGCAGCCATAGCTTG
Organism: Peromyscus aztecus; assembly: GCA_902168405.1. Taxonomy (NCBI): domain Eukaryota; kingdom Metazoa; phylum Chordata; class Mammalia; order Rodentia; family Cricetidae; genus Peromyscus; species Peromyscus aztecus. Next base: position 1,384 of record CABHPQ010173165.1, on the reverse strand, counting down.
TGCTGGATGTAGCGTGAGGGGCACTTGGATGCAACTGGTTCCTCTCTTTATTTCCACAACACTGTGTATTTCTAAGTCCTGAGAGTGTGTGTATGGAGAGCCTGACCTATATTGCAGTCCAGGACCGTCATCGTCAAATCCTAAAATCATGGCCCATTTGAACGGAGTTGAAATCATTATCTTAACATCCTATAAGCTAGCATACACCAGAAGTAGTGTTGAAAGGAATTTGGGCATCCAAATAAGCACAAAGTTTTATACAGTTTGAAAAATTAAAACCAGCAGAGCGAAATTGACCAACACAAACAATATTTTGAAGGTGGAGATATTTCTATTTTTTATAGAAAATTCAAAAAGTAAAGAAGAAAGAACACAAAAAGAGAAAGAATGTAGGAAAGGGAAGGGAGAAAATAATGCATCAGAGTTTTTAATCTGTGCTGCTCTGGGTCGCTGGGGGTCCTTCATCAGTCCTAAATTTTAAACTTACTCAGACATCAAAAGCAATCCTCATTGATATTTCTATAGATGCTGGAATTTTAACTGATTATATTTTAGAGTCACTGATAGTCAGGTCAAGTTGTAGATTTACATGGCAGACCCAGGCACTTGGTATACTCCTTGGAAGACTTAAAGAACAACAGATACATTTTTCCTTGCTACTTCATCTGTGGCCCCAAAGAAGGAATGCATTAATCTGCAGAAAATCGTGTCTTTTCCAGGATGTTTACCTGAGGTGAAATGTGTAATTAGACATTTTAAATTGCACGTCCCTTCCACCCACAGGGCTGACACATGTTGTTTTCTCTGTGGTGCCGTTCTGTGTGAAGATTCACTCAGTGTGTCCGGAAGTCACCTTGACAGTGGAAACAAGGTCGCTGCACATTATCACTGCAGAATTAACTCCAAGTGTCCCCCGTTACTGCATTCTCCAACTGAAATAAACAAATACTTGATTTAAAAGAAAAAAAAACCTTTGTGTTTGCTTTTCACATACTACTTTTACATAAACTTCATAATTGAAAGTGTAATAATTAGTCCTCGTGATGACTAGTATTGAGTGGCAGACATCAGTAAAATGGTCTCACATGGTGCTCTTCCAATCTTTAGCTCTGATAAGACTATATTGGAAAGTAGAGAATATAAATGTATGTAAGTATAACAATAGTGAACTAATTTTAACTTTAGCAGTACTTACATATCGTGATTATGGAGGAAATTTTCCTTTTATTTTTCATTAATGGAATGTTTGTTAAAGTTAATAAATGCAAATTCATTCATTTGCTTCATTATTTTGATTTTCTGAGGAAGGGTCTCCAGCCCAGACTGACTCTCTGCACTCAGTGTAGCAAGGATGGCCTTGAACTCGTGATCATCAGTCCTCTAC
>CABHPQ010173164.1:0-46561 GCA_902168405.1 Peromyscus aztecus | reverse complement strand
TTCAAAGATATATTTTTAACAGTGATAGTAGACTTGAATGGAACTGTTGGAGAATTTAGAATTTTAATGAATAAAATTTGCTATAGATTACCTAAAAAGAGGGAGTCACCCTGACCTAGCAAATTCAGTGGATTTTTAGTACATTCATTTGAAGGGTCTACTAAAAAAAATGAGTAAATAACTTTGAATAAATATCATGAACATCATTTAATTAGATAAAGATTTTCCTCTTCTGGAAGTATTGGCCACTTCCCTAAAATTCCTTCATACAAGAGAAAAATTGGAAATTCAAAAGTAAGTGTTCACTACTAAGTCCTTAAAATGCAGAAGAGAAGAGTGGAAAAGACTAAGTGGAATAATTAGCTTTGGATAATGAGAAGAAATTGTACCAAAAAGAAGAAGAGGGGTGGAGAGCCATATGGTCCAGAGCTCTGAGAAAAGAGACTAAAGATAACTGTGACAGAGCAACTGTATGATATTTGGGGGTGGGGGGATTTGTATGCATGCATTGGCTGGAAGAGTAGAAAATTTGAGATTGGTTCATGTTTTAGACACATATACACAACACACACATACACACACACATAGACACACACACACAGAAAATTTCTTTGAGAGCAACTACAGTCTATGGTAAGTTGTTTACACTATAATTTCAGAAATTTAAAGCTGAGAACCTTGGACATTAACCAGTTACACTGGTTAGGTTTATTTAACCATAATGTATTTAGATCACTGTCATAACAGAATTATGAGAATATTCAGCAAGAAACCCAATGTATCCTGAAAGACAAAAACAAGGAGGAGACCACTTGCAGGAAATTGTAGGTATTAGCACAAAATGGTATAATTATCTCATATACTATCTCTTCAATTACTGCCTCATTTAGCCCTGCACCATGGCATATTATTATTTAAACTAAACGTGGCTTAGCTTTTTAATGTTCAGTAACATATTTTTATAATGAAATTAGAAATTAACCTTGCCAGAAAAAGCAGTTTAAGTTTTAAATTTATAATAATGCATTTATAAATAGAAAGAAACTTGGCTTGTATCCCTTATCAATTTTATGGGTATATTAAAAGGGAATGCCTATTTTGAGTTGTTTTTTTTTTTTCTTGGTAAATTCCCATTCAGTTCAATTGAATTATAATTAAAATTAATTTATTATTTTAATAATATTATATTAAAAGTATTCTGAAAGTCCTAACTCTAAAGCCAATTAATATCTTAGACAGTGAAATATTGAATCTTAAAGACCAAACAAATAATTTTATCATTACTTGATAATTAAAGTTACTTCAAATGTACTAGACAAATTTTAAAGGACATGAAAATAGAAAACATCAGTAGTATAGTTTGTATGTTATCATAAATTCTTTAACATCATACCTGATTTTAATGAAATAACACATTAGAATAATACATTAATATGATCAATGTGTAATATCTTGCATAAAGTTTTTCAATCAAAATGTGAAAAGCAGTGGCTTAAGAGTAACCAGAGACATACCTCAGCACAAGTTTAAGCTGGGCAAAACCCGAGCAGTGAGATGGGGAAGTGAACATAAATTCTCACCTCTAACTAGGAAGCCATTTGTAATTGATGCCTGTTGGGAAAGGAAAAAGCAGCTTCCTTCAAGGAATGTCCCTGGGTATATCAACCACACTCCATAGCAAGTCCCATGTACAGCAGTAATTGACCAACACAAAATGTATTCAACATTTTGAGGAGGCTTTTGTTTTCATGTTTTGTTTTGGGTATTTTTGTCCTGTTGTTTATATTCATTTCTTGTTCTGGTTTTTCTTATTGTTTATGAGCAAGAACAGGGAATTAGATGAGTAGGGAGGTAAAGAAGATCTTGGAGGAGTAGGAGAAAGGGTGAGAATGATAAATTTATTCTATGAAAATTATTTTTACAAGTTACCAGAGACTACATACTGTATTTAAGAACTACTATGATCTTGTAAACATGCACATTTTTCATTCAATGTGCAGAATATTTGATCTTTGTAGTTGGAAGTTTTTTGGTGTCCTGCTTGGCCTGTGGTCCCTCAGTTGCTTATAAAATAATCACAGAGAGGCTTATATTAATTATAACTGCTCTGCCATTAGCTCAGGCTTATTACTCACTAGCTTTTATGCTTAAATCAACTCATAATTCTTATTTTTGTTTAGCCCCGTGGCTTGGTAACTTTTTTCAGTTCTGCCTTGTCATCTTGCTTCCTCTGTGTCTGCCTAGAGACTCCTGACTCTACTGTTCCTCTTCCCAGAATTCTCCTTGTCTGATTATCCCACCTATACTTACTGCCTGGTTACTGTCCAATCAGCATTTATTTATCAACCAATCAGAGTAACACCTATTCACAGCATACAGAATGACATCCCACAGCACTTTCCTTTTTCTGTCTAATCAAAAAGGAAGATTTTAACTTTAACATAGTAAGATTACTTATAATAGAACAGTTATCAATCAAGAATTACAGTTACTCCTTCCTATTCTCATGCGGTCTTCATTTATCATGGTCTCCTATTCCTTGTTCTCCCTCTCTGTTCTTGATCCAGCTGGGGTCTCCCGCTCCCCCAAGCTCTCTTTCCCTCCACACTCGCCCTTCATTTCCCCCACTTATATCCAGGCTGTTCATGAAGATCTCATCCAATTCTCTGTCATTGGGCGATCCCCGTGTCTTTCTTGGGGTACTGTTTTCCAGGTAGCCTCCCTGGTGATGTGAGTAGCAGTTCAGTCGTCCTTGCTTCAAATCTAGTATCCTCCTATGAGTGAGTACATACCATGTTTTTTTTTTCTGAGTCTGGGTTACCTCACTCAGGATGATTTTTTTCTAGATCCATCCATTTGCCTGCAAACCTCATGATTTCATTGTTTTTCTCTGCTGAGTAGTATTCCATTGTGTATATGTACCACATTTTATTTATCCATTCTTCAGTTGAAGGGCATCTAGGTTGTTTCCAGGTTCTGGCTATTACAAACAATGCTGATATGAACATAGCTGAGCATGTGCCCTTGTGGTATGATTGAGCATTCCTTGGGTATATGCCCAAGAGTGGTATAGCTGGGTCTTGGGGGAAACTGATTCCCAATTTTCTAAGAAAGCGCCATATTGATTTCCAAAGTGGCTGTACAAGCTTGCATTTCCACCAGCAGTGGAGGAGAGTTCCCCTTGCTCCACATCCTCTCCAGCATAAGCTGTCTTAGGTGTTTTTGATCTTAGCCATTAGAGAGGCCCACAGAAATCCATAAAGTACCCCCACAATAGACTGCTGGCAATGGTCAAGAGACAGCCCAAACTGACCCACTCTGGTGATGGGATGGCCAAACACCCTAATTGTCATGCTAGAAACCCCATCCAATGACTGAGAGATCTGGAAGCAGAGATCCATGGCTAGGCCCTGGGTGGAGCTCCAGGAGTCCAATTAGTGAGAAAGAGGGGGGTCTATATGAGGGATAATTGTTGAGACCAAGGTTGGATAAAGTACAGGGACAAATAGCCAAATGAATGGAAACACATGAACTATGAACCAATGGCTGAGGGGCCCCCCAACTGGATCAGGCCTTCTGAATGGGTGAGACAGTTGATTGGCTTGATCTGTTTGGGAGGCATCCAGGCAGTGGGACTGGGTCCTGTGCTCATTGCATGAGTTGGTTGTTTGAAACCTGGGGCTTATGCAGGGTAGCTTGGCTCGGCCTGGGAAGAGGGGACTGGCCCTGCCTGGACTGAGTCTACCAGGTTGATCTCAGTCCTTGGGGGGAGGCTTTGCCCTGGAGGAGGTGGGAACGGGGGGGGGGGCTGAGGGGAAGGGGAGGGGGGCAGGAAGGGATAGAACAAGTGAATCCGTGGCTGATATGTAGAACTGAATGGTATTGTAAAATAAAATAAAATAAAAGAATTACAGTTACAATATCTAGCCTATTTGTATCTGACAAAATTAAAGAAAATATTCTATCTATCCTATATTTGTAAGTCTAAAGTTTCATATATAATTTATCTTTTATCATAACCACGGAAAATTATAACTACATCAAAGACCACAGAAGGTGACTCACCAGTGGAGACCTTACCTTGGAGGAGGTGGGAATGGGGGGTGTATTGGGGGGGAGGGCGGGGGGGGGGGGGGGGAGGACAGGGGAATCTATGCCTGATATGTGAAATGAAGTTAATTATAAAATAAAAATATTAAAAAACAGAATTCAGGGAGAGACAAATGTATGTAAATCAATAAATACTACAAATCACAAAAAAGACCACAGAAGGATATAGTATTACTTAATAAGTAAACAGTAAATGTGTGTATTTTATGTAGATAGGTCATCTTCAATACCTGCAGTGATCGACAGAATATGGCATTTAAGATGTTTTAATAACATTGAATTTTTCATTTTTTTATGACAATAAGATGTATCTGCTCCTGGCAGCACCAATATATGTCAGAAAAGATATGGGCACTGAAGAATTTCCACATGGAGTTAACTTTTATTGTGGCAAAAGTTATCCACTAGGCAAGAAAGTGCCCTCACATCAACTGCTGACAATATGCTGTCCAAAATAGACAAGCAGGACACACACACTCACATACACACACACACACACGCACACACACACACAAAAGTGGGGGGACTGCTGACCCTTGCCAAGATAAGTGTGGTTGCAGCTTTGGCAGCAGTCATCCACTGAGGCCAGGAAAATATGGCAGCATCTCTGAAGTGACTTTGCAATCCAGAAAAGTTAGAGTGCCCCTTCCTTCAAAGGCAGTTAAACAGGCAGTGGATCAATAGCTTCTGGTGTGCAGTGGGACACTAGCTAGAGTAGTTCTTCTTGAAGGAGTAACTAGGCTGACAGAGTCTGGCCTCTGAATGGTAGACTGACATTTAATAAAAGAGATGAAGCCACCCACAAGCTGAGAAGAATAAGAAACTGAATTTCAAAAACACAAGAAATTTCCAGAATTTAAAATCCTGAATCATGACATGACATTGGCAGAATTCAATTTATCTGATATATGGAATACTTGCATTGAATGTGGGGTCGAGCTGTAGGCTTTACGTACATCCTGCTTCACAAATGAGTCTGTCAGATATGTTAAGCCTATAGGCCAAAGATGATGCCCCAACATGCAGAGAAACCTTGGAAGTTCAAGGCCACACTGGAAATAGAACCAGGTGTGGTGGCACACACCTTAAATTCCAACACTAGTTAACCATGGATGTCTGGAGGTCTGAACAGACAGATAGTAAATGACAGAGCTGGGCAGGAAGCGGAAGTGATGTAACTGGACAGAGAGAGCAAATCAGATGGTAGAAGAATAAGGCATATAGATATGTGTAGACAGGAAGTATCTCGCATTTGGAAACAGCAGAGTTGTTGAGGTAAGGTTAGCTTTGGCTGTTCCTATTCCTCTGATCTCTCTCAGGCTTTAGCCCCTATATTTGGCTCCATGTTTTTTTTTTTATTTAATAAGACTGTTTAGAAATTCATCTACAGATCTTGAATTTAGACACTTGTGAGAAGTATCATCTAGCTTTGACAGCCCTCACAGCCTCCATGACACATTAAAAAATGCCTAAATATTTCATAAGAAGGAGAGTTAATTTTTCATCTTATCTAACAGACTGCAAGAAAGACATAAAGACAAAGAGAGATGACAGAGAGGAAGATATGGATGACATGGAGATGGCATACATAGAGATGTAGATGCAGATGTGCACACTACTCACTGCTTGCATCCTTTATCCTCATACTCAGAAGAGACAAACTGACCTCAGTAGGATTATTCCTCCCAGACTTACTTCTTTTTAACAGTTTCTAATTGACAATCTAAAATACTTCATACCTTGTCCATGTTAACAGTCTTGAAGCAATCAGTGATATATTAAATCAAGTTGCTACATTCTAGAAATCTGATATAAGGCTGCAATGAAAAACCTACTACCACTGATTATGGAATCTTCCATAGAATAATTTCATTCAGTAATTGGAAAATGATAGGCACTAGAGTAAATAATGTACCTATAGTAGTGGATAAGTTAACAGGTCTTTGGATTGTGTGCTACCATCATTGATTAACAAATAACACATGTCTGTACCAGCTTGCATTCCCACCAGCAGTGGAGGAGAGTTCCCCTAGCTCCACATCCTCTCCAGCATAAGGTGTCCTCAGTGTTTTTGATCTTAGCCAATCTGACTGGCATAAGGTGGTATCTCAGAGTTGTTTTGATTTGCATTTCCCTAATGATTAGGGATGTTGAGCAATTCCTCAAATGTCTTTCAGCCATTTGTGTTTCCTCTGCTGAGAATTCTCTGTTTAGTTCTATAGCCCATTTCTTAATTGGACTGTTGGGAATTTTGATGTTTAATTTCTTGAGTTCCCTATATATTCTGGATATCAGTCCTCTGTCAGATGTGGGGTTGGTGAAGCTCTTTTCCCATTCTGTGGGCTGTCGCTTTGCCTTGTTGACTGTATCCTTTGCTCTACAAAAGCTTTTCAGTTTCAAGAGGTCCCATTGATTGATTGTTTGTCTCAGTGTCTGAGCTACTGGTGTTATACCTAGGAAGCGATCTCCTATGCCAATGCGTTCAAGACTACTTCCTACTTTCTCTTCTAGCAGGTTCAGAGTCACTGGATTTATGTTGAGGTCTTTGATCCACTTGGACTTAAGTTTTGTGCATGGTGATAGATATGGATCTATTTGCAGCCTTCTGCAAGTTGATATCCAGTTTTGCCAGCACCATTTGTTGAAGATGCTTTCTTTTTTCCATTGTATAGTTTTGGCTTCTTTGTCAAAAATTATATGTTCATAGGTGTGTGGATTAATGTCAGGGTCTTCAATTCGATTCCATTGGTCCACAAGTCGGTTTTTATGCCAGTACCAAGCTGTTTTTATTACTGTAGCTCTATAGAAGAGTTTGAAGTCAGGGATCGTGATGCCTCCAGAAGTTGTTTTATTGTACAGGATTCTTTTGGCTATCCTGGGTTTTTTGTTTTTCCATATGAAGTTGAGTATTATTCTTTCTAGGTCTGTGAAGAATTGTGTTGGTATTTTGATGGGGATTGTATTAAATCAATATGGCACTTTCTTAGAAAATTGGGAATCAATTTCCCCCAAGATCCAGCTATACCACTCTTGGGCATATACCCAAGGAATGCTCAATCATACCACAAGGGCACTTGCTCAGCTATGTTCATATCAGCATTATTTGTAATAGCCAGAGCCTAGAAACAACCTAGATGCCCTTCAACCGAAGAATGGATACATAAACTGTGGTACATATATACAATGGAATACTACTCAGCAGAGAAAAACAACGACATCATGAGGTTTGCAGGCAAATGGAGGGATCTAGAAAAAATCCTCCTGAGTGAGGTAACCCAAACTCAGAAAGACAAACATGGTATGTACCCATTCATAGGAGAACACTAGTTGTGGAACAAGGATGACTGGACAGCTACTCACAACACCAGGGAGGCTACCTGGATAGCAGGACCCCAGGAGAGACACGGGGATCGCCCAATGACGGAGAAATGGATGAGATCTACATGAACCTTCTGGACGTGAGTAGGGGTGGTGAGGGGCGGGGGGCGAAGGAATGAGAACTTGGGTGAGCGGGAGGTCCCAACTGGATCAAGAACAGAGAGGGAACACAAGGAATGTTCCTGAGAGATGAAGACCACATGAGTATAAGTAGAAGCAGAGTGGTGGAGAGGCCCACAGAAATCCACGGAGATGCCCCCAAAATAGACTGCTGGCAATGGTCGAGAAATAGCCCGATCAGACCTACCCTGGTGATAGGATGGCCAAACACCCTAATTGTCGTGCTAGAGGCCCCATCCAGTGACTGAAGGAGCTGGATGCAGATATCCACGATCAGGCCCTGGGTGGAGCTCCAGGAGTCCAGTTGGCAAGAAGGAGGAGGGTTTGTGTGAGCGGGAGTTGTTGGGACCGGAGATGGATGGAATACAGGGACAAGTGGCCAGACAAATGGAAACACATGAACTGTGAACCAATGGCTGAGGGGCCCCCAACTGGATCAGGCCCTCGGAATGGGTGAGACAGCTGATTGGCTTGATCTGCTTGGGAGGCATACAGGCGGCAGGACCGGGTCCTGTGCTCAGTGCATGAGTTGGCTGTTTGAAACCTGGGGCTTGGTAGAGACCCTTGGCTCAGCCTGGGAGGAGGGGGCTAGGCCTGCCTGGGCTGAGTCCACCGGGTCGATCTCAATCCTCAGGGGAGTCTTTGCCTTGGAGGAGATGGAAATGGGGGGTGGGTACGGGGGGGGGGGGGAGGGGGAGGGGGGGGGGAGAGCGGGGGAATCTATGACTGATATGTAAAGTTGAATTATGTTGTAAAATAAAAAAAAATAAATTATAAAAAAAAACAAATAACACATGTCATTGAATCTAGAATGTCTTCCTTCTACTAGGAATGACCTCTATATTATTTCTGTCAGCATCATCCTATCTTCTCATAAATACCCACAAAAGAAATATATTTGTTTTCTCACTTTTATATTTGTGAATTCCTGGAAACAGTCTGAACCTGTGTTTCCAGGCAATGCCTTTGCCACTCATCCATTTGTCATTTCCTTTTTGTTGAACGGCCCCTGATTATATGTGCCAAACCATGGATCCTTTAAATGTATGTGTCTTCAAACTACTTTGAGCATTTTTTTCTACCACAGAAATTGAACACACTGTGCCAATATGTTTAAATTTATTTTACTTCTAGACATATCAAGGATAGTAGGAATACAAATATTCACTTTCAAAGCTGAGATAAAATTAAAGAAAACAGTTTAAATGTTTTCCAATTGTTGTGTGATAGTCTAGATGCCTCATTGTAAAATAACTCAGAATAACATTCTTTGGTACATGTTTATACATACTCTGAGCAGCACTCTTCTTCATATAAAATACATAGTACAATCAGGTCACTTTAACATGGAGAAAAATTTTAAAGCATCCCCATCTTTATATGCTATGCCTTAAAGACCATGTTTTTTCCCATTGACCTTCTGTTTTTTTAATTCTTCCATCTAGCTGTAAATACTTCTCACAGGAATAGGTTTGTTTGAGAATCCAGTGCTTAGTTGGAAGGTGGGGAAGTATACAACTTTCTAATGCCATAATTGTAGAAATAGGATAATGAAATTATTTAAAATATAATTTATTAGTATATACATATTGGACAAATCACACATTTCATAATGTCATCTTGTTCAAGTAAAATACATACTTTGATCTCATTTATTTTCTATTTCTCTCTATTTCCCTGAAATGTACAACCTTCTCATTTTAATACTTCTCTGTATGATTTCTGTTATATTTTTCCTAGACATTTTTTATTCTGTCTTTATTCCAAACCTTGGCTACAGTGGGAAGCATGTAGTCAACTGTCTTATTAGATTTTTTTTAAATACGTAGCCATGAATGGAATAGCTGAATTATATATAGTTCTAATTTTTGTTATTGCATTCAAAAGAAAAATATATTTTATTTTTGAGTTAGCATTAAATTGATGGATTCCATTATGACATATTCATGCATATATCTCATTATACTTGGTTTCAATCCTTCCTCTTCTCACTGCCATATCTAATCTCCTCTCATCTTCTTTGGTCTGCATCTTTATCTTCCCCAAATAGTCATCCTTCCTTCATGGTCTTCTTTGAACATTCATGTTATAAATGTATTTGATTTAAATATGGATTCCATATATGAAGGATATCATGTGTTATTTAACTTTTTCAGTCTAGCTTATATTGATTAACATAGTTATCTCTTGTTTCATCCACATTTCTGAAAATGTCATGAATTCATTTCCAATTGTGGATATCAATCATTCATATTTTATTTATCCATGAGTTCATATAAGCCTAGGCTGCCTATAAATGTGGGAAATCTGGACATCTTCTTGTCATTCATTTATTTTTTTTCCTCAATATTTTAAAATTTTCAGTTTCAGGTTCTTTATCTTTATAGCATATTAATAGTTGCTATTATACTAAATAGACATGTTTACCTGGGACTTTTCTCAGTATGTTTGTTTTGCTACATAGAAATTATTGACTTTTGAAGATTGCCTTTATATATTACCACTGTGCTTGAAGTATGTATCCAATCTATTTTTTCATCATTTTTTGGGTCTTTAAGCATAGGGCCACAGGAAAATCCATATATAATGATTTCCTTTTGTTCTAGCAGTTCAAAAAACTTCACAGGTTTGAAAACTTTTTTATCAACAAACTCTGTTATTTACCAGTTTTATTATTTTATTTGGTAATATAGAAGAAGGTTATTAAGAAATAGTTCATTTTTCATCAGATGATGTGATTTCTCAGTGATGCTCATAACAATAACATCAATATCATGTAACACAATCATAAACATGATTTTATGAATCTAGGGCACAAACAATTCTCATTAAATAATCTAAGTACATGGGAATATATTGGAACATATTAAATTCCAATATGACAAGGATAGACTATGAAATATAAGGTAACATGATACATATCTAATAATCAAATTACAGTGTTGATATATTTTTATCATGCCAATTAATGAGTGATACAATTAATGTATTTTACAATGTACAATTTCTGAATACTTAGAGCGGGTTGACTTTGGTCTCTTTATTTATGTAAGATGTGTTTGTATACAGTCATATCTAAATTTCACATGTTGAATAAATTTACCTTATTGATATAAAATTAAAAACAGAATTAATTAAAGTATATGCACAGATAGATGTTCACACACAGACAGGGAAAAAAAGACAAAAATAGATAGGGACAGTTATTTGAATTTAACCCAATTTCCTATTTACTAGCTCACTACAGTTCATTAACAGCTCTGCTCTTTTATCACAACTAACAAAATAGTCAGTGGGCTTTTGTCTAGAATAGATCCTGCTACCCTTAATATAATAAGCCAAATGTTTTATCTTGATCTTTAAAAATGTATAAGAAGCAACTATTTCAGGAGAAAATATCTAAGATTAAAGCCAAGATGCAAAAAGAAGGATTTACTCCACAATCTCTTTGGACCAGGCTCAATGCTCTTTTCTGTAGAAGCATTAGATTTAGAGGAAGATTGACTCTTCAAACACAGAGAGAGTTCTAAAGGGCTTTTCTACAGGACTATGTGGAATGAACAAAGGTTTTGGGAAAGAGAAGCTGGTTTATCATTTTCTTACCAAGCATTTTTCCTTTCTTTAGTTTGATATTTTTCTTCTATCTTATTTTCTCTGTAACTTGTTCATCTCTGCTCTTGACTTATTATAATAATTTCCATTTCTTTGTTTGCTAAACATCTACTGTAAGATTACATTCTATTCTGTCAAGATATTAAAATTTAATTCCTAAGAAAGGATTGATTTCGCAACTAAAAGTTTCTATTGTTCATCACTAATAGTTCATTATTATCTCTCAGATTTGATGAGAGTGTCATGCTGAATCTCTTTTACATAGCAACTATGACTTAAGATCTTTTCATGCCCAAATGCTGGCCCTTTGTAACTATGGCTTTGTAGTCTTCCAGAATTACTTCTAATTTCTAATTTATGACTTCAGGAATTTGTTTACAATGGACAGATTTTATGGGTTACTACTGTGAGTGAATACAAGGAAAAGAAAGGATTTGGTATTTGAAGAAAGATGAAAGAAAGAACACAGAGAGTGTGTTGTCCATTCCTTCCTGACAGCTGGGATGCAGGAACTATTTCATGGCTTTAGAGTGCTAGCAGCTGCTTTATGTTGTTATATTACTAACCACAGTGTATTACTAAATACTATTAACATTTAAAGGAAAACCATAAAGCCAAGGATTATGAATAATTATTGCCATTTCTGCATTCATGAGTAACGTGCCTCCCAATGTCACACATGCTTACCACATGTTTTATGTTTTAGCATTTCCCAGGGATCTTACTGGCTGTCTGATGAAGAGTGGTCAGTTCTGAGTCCATATAAACACAAGCAGCAAAAATAAGCTCATTGGCTTGCATATATATATGTATATATATCTTCATATATACGTGTGTGTCTCTATATGTATGTATATATGAATATATATAATAATGCAAAGAGGTATGAACTTGAGAAGGGGGTATTGGGAGAGACTATGGGAGGGCAGCTGGAGGGACTGGATGTAGAGACAAGAAAAGAGAAAGTGATGCAATTTTATTTCAATTAAAAACATATTGAAAATAAGTTAAATAATAAAGAAAAATCAATTATGGAAAATACTACTTTAGGGAATATAAATTTGCATAAACATAAAAAAATAGGCACATAGCTTCCTGACAATCTTCACAGGCTCTTGACTTACAATTAGTATAGCTATATCTATTTCACTGAAAGTGTTGTATACTTAGCAAACATACTTTGGAATTATAAGTCAATTTTAGCTGACAGTTGCATGTTCAATAAAAAATCTCTGACTATTAACTAAAACTGAATTTATTTGATTTAGATGTTAGTAGTTTTTGACAAATTATACAAAATGTCCAATGTTAGTCTTCCACAATTCCCATTACGTCTAAATATATGATAGAGAAATTCATTTGGCCTGCATGGTTCATGTAATTGTTCCGTCTCTTCAATTTACCTGTGTAGAAATTGCTTTGTTCTCCTGTGCTAGAATCTGTGGATTAAGTTAATGCTTCTTCTAATTTCTGAAATCTCCAGACACATACATAAAATTTCTGAACATAGTATTTGAATGAAAGTTTTATTATTATGCTTATATCGAATAATTTATGAATATGGTGTACTATGAAAACATAAAATCTATGAAGTTTTTTGGTAGAGAAAATTAACCATGTTTGATCTGGATTCTTGATTACTGTTGTAGAGAATAATCCATTTTATTAAATGTGTATGTTTGTGCTTGTGTGTGTACACACTCTGGTATGTCAGGGAAGGTATATGGAAGTCAGAGAACAAATAAAGGGAATCCATTCTCATTTCTGTCCACATAAGTTCTGAGAATCAAATTCAGGGTGTCAGGTGGTATATGTGCTTAGCAATGAGGGATCTTACCAGCATTGTTTTGAATCTCTTTCATCTCATTAGTGAGTATAAATAAAATTGAAATCAAAACCATGACAAAGAGACAGTATAGCTTTTTGACAAAATCACCAAATTTCAACAAAAACAACAAGCAATTTTTAATAAAGTCTGATTTTTCTCATATTCAAATGGTAATAACACGACTAATAAATGACTAATATCCCGGAAAAAAATGTCCCATCTGAAGACATGATCTCTAGATCTGAATTTTTCAGTTGTTCTGAGAATCCATATAGACAACCCTCAAGAAACTTTAAATAAATCTATCACATGATCCAGCTATACCGTCTTTGGCATATGCCCAGAGTGCTCAACATTCTATTCCAAAGATATTCACTTAGCCATGCTCATTGCTTCTCTGTTCACAAGATCTAGGAGGTAAAAAGAACCTAAATTTCCCTTAGAGGATGAATAGATGATTAGTATGTGGTTTATACACTCTGTGAAATTCTATTCAACTGTAAAGAAAAGTGAAATCATGAAATTTGCAGGAAGGTAGATGCAACTGGAGAATATTATGCTGAGTGAGATAACCCAGACCCAGAAAGGCTAGTACCACATGTACTCTATCATCCATGATTTCTAGCTCTATATTTCCAGATGTGAGAATATAAGGTAGAACAACCACAGAAACCAGAAAAGTAAAAAGGTATCATTGGTGGAGTGGGGTCACAAACTTGGGAAGAACACGATATAATGATGTGAAAGGGGAAATAAAAACCTGGAGAGTTTTGTTTGTGGAGGATGGTGGAAGTTCAGCACAGAGGAGGGATGAAGAAAGGAGAAGTAATACTAAGGTTTTTGAGAAAGATGTAAATAATCGTGCTATTTTATATTTCCCCAAACTTATATAGAACTATGCTTACATAGCACATATAACTGTCTTCCTATATATATATTCCCATACAGTTTAAATGAACTTATACCAGTTGGACTAACACTCTTCTCCTGAAAGCCATAAATTATCTATGAAAAATCCCAAATTCAGGCATGAGGACCACCCTCTCTCATGTCTAGTCAGGGTATTCCTAGTGATCCCAAAGCTCTTTGATTTGTTGTCAGGTTAAACTCTAGTAATCCATGCAGAATATTTAGAACACAGCTGTTTAAAAGCCAAACATTCTGGCAACATTTCCACATAAAATACTAACAGAAGCATTAAATCAATAACCTGGGTTTGTCCTAAAATAATAGTGAATTAATTTTTGCCTTTTTATCAAAATATTAAAACAATAATTGTTGGAGCAATATATGTAATATTTACTATGGAACATTGCTCATTAAATATCTTCACTTCCCAATTCTCAAAATAGGCTTGACTGTTAACTGTGATATCTGAAGTAAAGATACAAAGTTCAATGTCAATTAATCATCTTACTTTCTTTAGCTCATGGAGGAAAAAATGCAGATTAATGACAATGAAATTTTCAAATTCATCTTTAAAAGCTTGTGTTCTATCAAACCATTCACCACAAACACACATTGTCTTTCATTACTTTATAGTGTCTTGAGCAACGTTTGATCATTTTTTCTGTTCTAAATAGTTTTCAACCCCTCAACTATACTCTCATACATTAATGACATTGTTAATACAACTGGTCACAATGTCACACATACTGTAGGCTGAACAGAAAATACATGTACTTTTAATTCTGCCTTTAAATTTTGTCCAGTAACATCTTAGAAGTATCATTGTTCATGAGTTTAGCTGCTTTGAATCCACTAACCTCCTGTTAGACACTGAAACAGACTGCTGTGGAATTTCTAGTGGCAACTTTCACATTACTGATTGTTGTTCTACACAAGTTATATGTACTGGTCTTATTGAAAGACAGCACCACTCTCTTCAGTGCAGTGGAGGATTTTGAAACCCCCGGAGTCACATTCCCTCAGCTACATTCCTGTTGACTTTCTGTAGCAATTTAGCTCTCAGATAGAGGTGGTCCTGCTTCCATCCATTCCTATTCCTGCTAGCCACATGTGAAAAAAGGAATGAATTTGGAAAAAAATTTAAATTTACACATTCAATTCCAACACTGATGGCAAAACTATGTGGTGATATTTTGTTTGTGCTGAAATTTGGTGATATTTTATTTGTGCTTTAATAAATAAAGTTTGACTGGAGATCAGAGGAAATAGCAAGCCATTATAAGTGAACAAAGAAGTCACACAGTAGTAGCACATAACCTTAATCCTATCAATTAGTAGGCAGGATCTCTGTGTTCAAGGCCACACTAGGGAACAGAGTCAAGCGTGGTGACACATACTTTTAATCCCAGTACCAACCATAGAGGTCTGGAGGTCTGTACAGACAGACAGACAGTGACAGAGATGTGTAGGAAGAGGAAGGGATGTAGCTGGGCTAAGAGAGCCAATGAGAGAACAGAACAAAAAGACATATAAACATGAGTAAACAGGAAGAAGCTCGCCTTAGAAGGTGCACAGTTGGTGAGGTGAGGTTAGCTCCTAGTTTGTCCTATTCCTCTGATCTTTCTCTAGGGCTTAACCCAAATTTCTGGCTCCATGTATTTTTATTTATTAAGATCATTTAGAAATTTATCTATAAAACTATGCAAAATATTGTTGAAAGAATGCTGAAAGAAACCAGGTTAGTGCCAAAAATTCAAACATGAATTTATTTGCCACTACATACAACTCTGAAATGCCTCTCTTTGTATATCTGGTCTGTAAAGGACCTTGAAAGTACTCTGTTTTTGGGAGAAATACTTAATAGTTGTACAGCTTCACAAATAAAGCATGATGGAATATCAAGAAGGAGTTCTTTAAAATAATAAAAATCAGACTTTGAATAATATCATAAGAGAAAATATTTACCTTTCTATTCCTTTTATATAAAATGTATGAGTGAGAATTGTTGAGACCAAGACTGGAAAAATTACTGGGACAAATAGCCAAAAGAATGGAAACACATGTACTATGAACCAATAGCTGAAGAGCCCCCAACTGGATCAGGCCCTCTGGATAAGTGAAACAGTTGATTAGCTTGAACTGTTTGGGAGGCATCCAGGCAGTGGGACCTGGACCTGTCCTCAGTGCATGAGCTGGCTGTTTGGAACCTGGGGCTTATGCACGGTCGCTTGGCTCGACCTGGGAGGAGGGGACTGGACCTGCCTGGACTGAATCTACCAAGTTGAACTCAATCCCCAGGGGAGTCTTTGCCCTGGAGGAGATGGGAATGTGGGGTGGGCTGTGGGGAATGTGGGGGTGCGAGTTGGGGGGGGGGTGGCAGGGGAATCCGTGGCTGATATGTAAAATTAATTAAATTATAAAAAATAAAATAATTAAGCCATGTTAAACAAAAAAAAATGTTACCACAAAATCTTGCTCATATTAACAGCTCTCAGATAATGTCTCATTCCTGTAATCCTAGCACATAGGAGGTAGAATCAGGAGAACTGTGTGTAGAAATCAACCTTGGCGGAAACTTCCATGAGTCTACAAGGAAGGCCCCAGTAAGACTCCTGACAGCAGAGGATGCAGAGCTTACCTGGCCATCCCTTATAATCAGATTGATGACTACCCAGTTTGTCATCAGAGAGCCTTTATCCAGTGACTGCTGGATTGGGAACCCAAATGCTAAACATTGGGCGTAACTCAGAGTCCCGCTGAAGAGAAAAGGAGGGATTATAGCAGCCAGGGGGGTCAGGGACATCGGAGGAAAACCTACAGAAATTGCAGACTGGCTCATGGGAATTCAGAGTTTGAACCAACAAAGAGGAAGCCTTCATGAGACTGGCCTAGGCCCTGTGCCTATATGAGACAGTTGTGTATATTAATCTATTTGTGAGACTCTGGGTAATGGGAGCAGGGCCTGTCCTTAGTGCTTTAGCTGGCTCTTGGGAACCCAAATGCTGACTTTCCTTGCCCAGCCTGAATACAGGGGCGTGGTGCTTGATCTTATGGCAAATTGAAATGCCATGCGTTGCTGAATCCTATGGGAGGCCTGGCCCTTTTTGAGAAATTAAAGAGGGAAATGAACTGGGGATGGTGCAGAATGAGGAGGGGGGTGAGAGAAGAGGAAGGAGGAGAGGGTGCTGTCAAGAAGTGAGATAAATTAATTAATAAAAAAATGAAACACACCTTGATTACAAAACAAGCCCAAAGCAAGCATTGTCTACCTGAGACTGTCTCCATAATCCAAACAAAACAAAACAAAAAAATGGAATAAATTGTCAGATTACATATTTTTAAAATACTAAATTTTGATGCAGAGGTTATGTTGTAGGTTCTTAGGATATTTCACCTGCTATAACAAAATAATTTTGGAAGAATAATTTATAAACAACAAATTTAATGTTCCTAGGTCCAAATATTAGAAAGACTATGGTTAAAAAGCTTTGGGCATTATCACTTCTCATAAGCATGGATCTTTTATGACTTATTCCAATCTCTTAATTCTCTCATATTGTTAAATAATTTTGAAATATATTTCAAAGGGATGCATTTAGACAAACTCATCAAGAAATAATTCATTTTCAAATACATTGTCTGTTATAGTTCTTGATAAATCATAGATATCATATATCCTGTTTCTGTGCTTTGAGTTAAATGAGAAACTAATTCTCACTTAATTTAAGATTAATTTTTGTGACAATCACTTAAGGTAATGCATACAGTCACATAACTCAATGCTGAAGAAAACATATTTGTTCGTGTGTAAGTATATATGACGATTAAGAAAAAAGCATTCTGTGTTCAATACACCTTCTCATTTCATGTTTTAGACTGATAAAGCCTCTGTATTTTTTTTAGAAATTATGTATTATTATGTCTATGTGCATGTGTGTCTGTTTGTGTGTTGTTTGAATGTTTGTATGCATAAATGTGTGCAAGCAAATGTGTATATGTGAATGTTTGGAGGTCAAACTTAGCATTGGGTATCTTCCTAAATCACTTCCACTTTACTTTGTAAGACAGAATTCATCCAGGAGTCTTAGAGGTCATTGATAAGATTATGTTGGCTGGTCAATGAACTACAGGGATATGCCTGTACTTTTTCCAACTCTTCCCCTCAATTCTCAAGTGCAGACAAGACTTATCATACCTGGTTTTCACATGGAAGCTATGGATCCACACTCAGGTCCTTATCCTTGTGTTGAGGGTACTTAACCTCTCAACATCTCCACCAGTTGGCCAGTGCCATGAGTTCTTATGTTGGTCAGAGAAAACATTCAGTTCATCCTGGTTCATAAGCACTTGGGAAAATATTTGGAAGGAGGTCTGTTTAATCACTGCCCTAATTTGAATTGGTCATATTCAAGATATTTTCTACAAGAATTTTACGTGTTCTCCAAATATAACACATAAAGTACTAATTCATGATTAAAAGCATACAAACCAGTCCATTTATAAGAAATAGTTCACAGAGTTCAGAAAAAAATCCCTTCATTAAATAAAGATTGTATCTACACACACAAAGAATCCTTCTTTTATTCATAGTTCTTATTCATATCCCTGGGTTTTTTTTAATAGTAATTTAAAAGCTACCAGTAGAAAATAATATTGTGTGGGTTTTCCAAAGTAATATGAAATAGAAGGATTTATCTAGTCATCCCATTTACATATTCATGAATATATAATCATTCACTAATCCCTTTTATCAAATTTTATGTATTTTGTCATTGTTCTTTTCACTTGGACAATTAAACACCATGTAAGATGCAGATGTTGCCCCTATTAAGAAGAAAGTACTTCCAGGTCAATTAAGCAATTAAAATAAGGCAAAGAAAGTAACACTGATAAGATGTTTTGAAATATCACTCTTTTCAGTGTGATTTTTTTTAAATCTGCAATGCTCTAGTAGAAAAACCCTGCAAGCTTCTATCCTTTGTTTCAACAAAAAGTAAAATCAAAACAATGAAAAAACTCTACATGCCTGCAAGTCCTTTAAAGTTTGATTAGATCTTTCTATGACTGCTTGGCCTGTGGGATTGCGTGGTATACCTATAACATGATTTATATTGTAATAAGCAAAAATGTCTCCCATTTTATTTAAGACATATGCTGGGGGCATTATCAGTCTTAATTTGTACAGGTATTCATATGATGGCCATAACTTCTAGTAGGTGTATAAAAACACAATCAGGTTTTCAGAACTCACAGGAGTCCACCAAAATCCTGAATAGTTTCAATGGTATGGTGTTGAGAGGTTCTGAAAAATCCATTAATACCAACAGAATAGCATACAATTCTGATTTTTGAACCGAATTATAAAGACTTTAAACCACTTTACTTAAATTTTCTGATTTGTAACCTGCCTTTCCTTGTTTGTTGGCATCTGTATAAAATGTAGGGACTCCAGATATGGGTGTTGCCAGAACAATGTGAGGCAGAATCCAATCAGCTCTCTTTGTAAGTTGAATTCTATCACTTTTGGGATATTTGATGTTAATCTCTCCCCAAAAAATTACTGCAAGCTCTTTGCCAAGGTTCACTTTCTGCCCATAATTTGTCAATTTCATCCTCAGTTAAAGGTACTATAATTTCTGCTGGGACTATTCCTGCTAATTGACGAAGTCTCAATTTTCCTTTTAAAATCAAGTCAGAGATCTTTTCCACATAAGTTTTTAATGTTTTACTCTGTTTATTTGGTAGAAATATACATTCCAATATAATATCTTCCCTCTGCATTAAAATTCCTGTAGGAGAATGCCTAGAGGGTAAAAATAACCAAAATGTAATCCAGCTTTGGATCTACATGATCCATATGTCCTTCCTGTACTTTCTTTTCCACCAAGGCCAATTCTCTCTCTGCTACATCTGATAATTCTCTTGGACTATTTAAGTCCTTATCCTGAATAATCTTTGAAAGTCATTAAGAGTCCGTACTTGATCAATCCTAATTTGCACCCTATGGGGTCTAATTTTCTGTAGACCTATTTTATATCCTAAGTAATTGATAGAATCTCCTCTTTGTATCTTTTCAGGAGCAATTTGTAATCCCCAACAATGCAAAATTTTCTTTACTTCTTCAAACATTCTTTCTAAGGTATCTCCATTTGAATCAGCTAGTAAAATATCATCTATGTAATGACAAATTATAGATTTAGGAATTTTATTGCATATTGCTTCCAATGGCTGTCATACAAAATATTGACACAGGGTTGGGCTATCTAACATTCCCTGTGAGAGAACTCTCCATTGACATCTCTTAACCAGTTGAGAGTTATAAGGAGGCACCATGAAGGCAAATCTTTCTCTTTATTTTTCTTGTAAGGGTATTGAGAAGAAACAGCCTTTTAAATTGATAACTATAAGACGCCATCCTTTAGGTAACAAAGTAGGCAAAGGAATTTGAACTCTGCCAAGATTGGGTAAGATAGTCTTTCAAAATACCTGCTTCTGAAAATGGTCTAACAGATACTCTAGGCCTAGAGGCAATTTGAATGCACCAACGATAATGAGAAATTTTAGGTGATTGTCCAGGCTGCCAGCTGTCTCTATCTACTCTCACAAGACCCCCCAAAGTTGCTTGTGTCCTTCTCACTGTTCTAAGTTATTATTATATTCCTTCTCAGGTCTTTGATGGCATTGAAGACTAACAGTTACAGTTACAATATTCTTGTACCTTAGCTAGAATATAGTAAATGTTAGATTCAGGTTTTTCAGGATAGGACTTCTTTTGGAATGATCTCTGTAACATGCCATTTACCTATGCTCAGACTTCTCTGGATTTTAGTATGTGTCTCTCATTTGGTATTGTTCTTGTTGCTTGTAGTTCCATCTTGTATAGATCATTACCCCTTATTCCTACTGGACAATATTTGATAATCATTCCTATTGTATATAATTTTGTATTAGGTTAGAATTTTCTTATTTAGACAAAAGGGGGAAATGCAGTGGGTAGCTGTTCCAGCTTTGACCTTGAAGCACTACCCCCAGTGAGACAGCAGGTCTGCCACACCTGCCTATCACCTGCCCCTGGGGCGTGGTCAAGAAGAGACTCTTTAAGACCCAAGATGCCTACTTGCGGGCTCTCTGGGCTCCTTGTGATCCTGGATGCTGGATTGCAGACCAAGTGTGAGTTCTCCAGAGAACCACGTTGGACTGCATCTCATCTCTCCTGGATCCTATAACCAACCTCTTATTGGTTGTAAGTTACCCCTGAAATAAACCTCTTTTAATTACCAGTTAAACTACATGGAATTGCCTCATTAATTGCTGCTATAGATAATAGATAGAGAGATGATAGATTGTGATAGATAGTAGATAGAGGATGATGATAGATAATAGATAGGTGGTAGATAGGTAGATGATGCATAGATAGATAGACAGATAAATAGACAGGAGAGACAGAAAAAAGAGAGGTTAAAAAATGACAGATGGTTTACTTAAAGATTATTCTTCTTACTACTTGTGTAATATTACAGTTGTAAATAAAAGTTCATTTATGAGTTTCATTCTTGAAAAACAAGGTAGGGAATGTAGAAACTTGTACCTTATTTTAAAAAGCCTAAGTTGTGGTTAGAATAATTCAGTGGACAGAGCAATAGCTTCACATAATCTCATGGGAGAATAAAGCATATAATATCTTGATTTCAATTCTAAATCTGTATAACCTAGCATGTGCAAAGAGAAGCCAAAGAGAATCATCGAATCTTCAGATCTATGTTAGAAATGGACAGTTTTTTATATAAACCTATTATCATACAATTAGCAGAATCAACTGTCCAAATAAGAGGGACTCACAGGCAAAGGACTATGGGAATCAGTGATCAATTCTCCTGCTGTAATCATGAAATTCTGGCATCAACAGTCATCATCTCTCTACATGAGGTTCAGGAGACTGTGTCAAATTCCTTTATTTTTTGGAATTCTCACTTTAATATAAAATGACACACTATGTACTTTGTAAGTGTGTCCTGGGGATTCAGAGACTCAAATTTTTTCAATTGAAAATATGGCAATAATCACATGGCAAATGCCATATGTTAGTTGTTCACTTCCATACATAGAAAAGGACACTTTCTTTTCCTGATGGGAGATACAGTGAAATATAATGTTTAGAAAACACTTCATGGTTCAACTTCAGTTCTAAAAAAGGATGAACTTTCCACAAAACATTATTTGGTTTCCTATCTGATTGAGTTTTCCAATCTGATTGATTGATACTCAGTTTAATAGAAAGATAAAATTTATCTATGTCTTCCTTCAGCTTATAGACTGCATACTGGATAGTTTCATAATAACTTAACAAAAATTAGATTCATTTAGGGACTCTCAGTCAAGAAAAATCTTCTATAAGACTGACATGTAGGCAAGTCTGTAATGTATAATTTCAACAGTGATTCAGGTCAGTGCACACAGAACATATGTGGTCTTACCCTATATATATATATATATATATAGGGGGTACTATAAGAAAGCAGGCTGAGAAAGACATAGGAGCAAGCCAGTAAGCAACACTCCTCCATAGTCACTGATTAAGCTTCTGCCTGTAGGTTCCTGCCCTGTTTGAATACATGCACTGACTTCCTTCAGGGATAGAGTGTGGTGTGGAACTAGAGGCTGAAATAAACATTTTTCCCATCCAAGTTCCTTTTGGTCATGGAGTTTTTTACAATTAAAACTTTCTGAGAGTTTTGAACATTATAGGATACTCAGAATTATCCATTAGGGACAGTAAATGGTCATCAATGGACAGAAGTCCTTTATATTATTTTACTTGATAATCTGAGAGTGAAAAAATGTATAGACAATAAAAGAATAATTTTGTTCACAGAAGAATGAAAAGAACTGGACATATTTCAATTTTGTATAAAAGTTAAGTTATGATAGATAATAATTACTTTTCAATTTGAAAAATAATTATAATTACAGATTATTGAATAAAATGCATATATCTTTAATAATAAATGTTCAATATATCTTATAACTATAGTTTATTTACATATTGAGAATTAGTAAAATTTGCATCTATGTTTTATGAAAATAGTGTTAATATTTTCTATTTTTATGGCAAATATAGAAATATACTTTTAAATGATTTATTTAGTTTAACTATGTTGTTACAGTATATGTTCTTGCTTTGATTCACAGGCAATCTATATAACCCAATCTGGCCTTGAATCAATGATTCTCCCACCTTACTTTCTGAGTGAGTCATTTCCCACATAATTAAGATAAACTTTGGAAGCTGGCTATGGTGACTCATGCCCAAAATCCTGGCAAAGAGAAGGGTGAAGCAGGAGGTTTGTTCTGAGTATGTGGCTAGTCAGTGCGACACAGTGAATCACAGAGCTTCAGGGCTAGAATGTAAGACCCTTTCTTTAATAAATACCCTTTAAATTGTTCACTTCTGAATAATGTCAATGTGGTATGTGCATAATTTTTCAAGGAATTTCTAAACTACGTGGGGAATTTTAAATTGTTTTACATTTTTGTTAAGAACAAATGAGAGAATAGTGACTAGTAGTAGACAGTATTCCAAAAACAAAAGTATATGACTAATTATCTTGTACTTGTCTCAAGTTTCTCTCTTCCTACAATTTGAAGCCATATCCAATCTTCATAGTCCTATTCTTAAGTGATGTGTACCAACTACAAACCCCAACAGCCTGACTTCAGAATTTTCAAATATCAGTTGCAAGCGGCAACAAATTCCAGACTTAAGCATAATTTATTGTAGTCTTTGCAGCAACACGGTAGTGTTTAGAGCCCCAGACCCTTTGCAGGATTAGTTATTATTATTGCTATTATTACTATTATTATTATTATTATTATTATTATTATTAGTTTTTCGAGACAGGGTTTCACTGTGTAGCTTTGGTGCCTGTTCTGGAACTCACTCTGTAGCTCAGGCTGGCCTCAAACTCACAGAGATCCACCTGGCTCTGCCTCCCAAGTGCTGGGATTAAAGGCGTGCACCACCGCCACCCAGCTTAGTTCATTGTTATATGAGGAAATCAAAGAGTAAGGCTCACAGACATGCCAAGATAATTTTCTATGGACAAAAAGCATCTTTCTAAGTGGCAGTCAGTTACACCACAGAGCCTGGGCTCTGACTAGAGAAGAAAAGAAGGAACTTCAGGGCATGCTGCCACACATAAACTGGAATAAAGGTGAATAAAGCCTTCAGTGAGGATAGCAGGGAACCCTGTGAGGCCTGTGACCCAGATATCAGAATATGGCTGCAGAACTCACCCTTGAATGGTAACAGTTCTGCTCTATGGACTATTGATGTAACATTAGATATGAAATTCTAAGAAGATGTCTCATTATTTACTTTTCTATTGTTATAATAACAAACCAAGACCAAGACAACTTACAGAAGGATGTGGTGGTATTGTGTTCCCCAAAATATTGTGCACGCTAATAAATTTATCTGGGGTCAGAGAACAAACAGCCACTAGATACAAAGTCTAGAAAATGCTGGCACTCACACCTTTAATCCTAGCACTCCAGAGGTAGAAATCCCTCTGGATCTCTGTGAGTTCAAGGCCACATTGGAAATGGCCAGGCATGGTGACACAAGCCTTTAATTCCAGAAAGCCAGCCTTTAATCCCAGGGAGTGGTAATAGAAAGCAGAAAGGTATATAAGGCGTGAGGACCAGAAACTCGAGGCATTTGGCTCGTTAAGCATTTGGCCTGATTAAGCATTCAGGCTTTTGAGCACAGTTCAGCTGAGAGCCATTTGGATATGAGAACACAGAGGCTTCCAGTCTGAGGAAAACAAGATCAGCTGAGAAGTTGGCCAGGTGAGGTTAGCTGTGGCTTGTTCTGTCTCTCTGACCATCCAGAGCATTTACCCCAATAACTGGACCCAGGTTTGATTTCATTAATAAGAACTTTTAAGATTCATGCTACATCTGGCGCCCAAGTTAGTGATACGAATTCTTGAAAAGACCTGAGCTACACTCGGCCAGTTGTGGTGGTGCACGCCTTTTGGATTTGCTAAAGGAGGCAGAGGGAGGGGGATCCCAAGTTTGAGGCCAGCCTAGGAGGCTTGCTAAGGAGAAGCTTCGGTCAGGACCTAGCCACAAACAGTGGCAACGGGACTATGGAGGCAGCAGCTGCTGTTCCAAGTTGCTGGCTCCTTCTCATCATGTTGGTGATTGTGGTGATCCTGCTACCTGGGACAAAGGATTTATTATTGTTTGTTCAGAAAAGAATTGCCTGGACCATTGTGTTACAAGAAAGTATTGGCAAAGGTCAGTTTGGAGAAGTTTGGCAAGACAAATGGTTGGGAAAAATTGCTGTGGAACATTCTAGGGAAGAATGTTCATGGTTCCAAGAGACAGACATTTATCAGACTGTGATTGCTCCAAACCACACACACATACACACACACACACACACACACACACACACACACACACACAAAATCTGCAGGGAACCATGACCACACCTAACAGCAACTTTAAAATCTCCAAAAAAGTGATGGAATCCCACAATGATGATTCCACATGGACTATGGTAAAGTCATTAACCTGATTAACATCAAGGAAAGACTTTGGACCACAAACTGGTCAGGACAATTTCGAGATGGCTAGCTGAGATGATCCAGCCTGACAGACTACTCGAATAAGGACTTGAGATAAGCCCTGCTACAGAAGGAAGGGTTTATTTGGGACTTAGAACTCAACAAGAATCAGAATACAGCATCATCAGGCTGGGACGACGTGACATTTGAGTTGTTTCTGAGAACTCACGTCTCAATCTACAGTAAGAAAACAGAGAAAGCAAACTGGAAATGATTCTGAGACTTTTGAAACCTCAAAGTCTGTCCCCAGTTACACACTTCCTCTAGCAAGGGCACACCTCCTAATCTTCCCCAAACAGCCATCAACTGAGGTCCATGTTAAATGTCTGAAGCTTATGCTGGGGTGGAGCATCACATTTAAACCATCATGGTCAGAAAATATTTTTGAGAGGTACATTTTAGTGTATTTCAGAATGAAATTTAGGTCAAGGTCCTTTGATTCCAAGCACTATGATAATATGTATTTAGGCTGTGTTGATATCTCAAGTAGCAGTCTTCAGTCCTTGGGAGGTACCAAGAAACTTAAATAGCATTTTCATCTTCCTACTTAAGAAACCTCCAGATTTGGATTCACATCATTTCCATGATTTTAATGAAATAAATTTTGTGTATTTATTTATAGTTGTCTGACAGAAACACTCATAGTTCTCTTTTGAACTGAATATAGTTTTAAACATTAGCCAAACATATTGGTACAGAAACTACACTCTATGACTGTTTATGAAGCAGGAGTTTATTTACATAAAGGTATATAACACTACAGTATTATCAAGAACATACTTAGCTGAAATCACCTTAAAGTGTAAATTAAATACAAGCCATCCCTTCAAGGAATGTGCAAACTACATATTCATAAATGCTAAGGAGACTCAGACTGTTAACAGTGATGGGCAGTGAAATCAAAATTCAATTTGAACCCCATCAGGGAAAGATAGCCTGTGTAAGCAAACACAAATGAAGATTCTAAGTTCATTTGCGTGGTTATCTGGCAGAAGAAGGGCTCTAATGTTAGATTGGGAGTACTGCTGGTCATAAACAAAGGTTGAATTTTTCAGAATTGCATCTGATTAGTTGCCATACTGTCTCAAAAGTGGATGCCAGTATTAATGAAATATAAGAGAATTAAAAGAGAATACCTAAAACTTTCATAACAATTATTTGAAAACATTACATACTATTGCTATTGCTCTTTATTCCACCCAGAGGTGGAAGGTAAATCCCTGACGCTGAAGACACCATGAATTTCAGACACATGGCATAGAGGGATGTGAGCTGGAAAGAGCTTGTATGCCTCCTCCCCGATGACAGGATTTTGTGGTATGGACGGCACCATTCAAACTTCCAAAGGAAGGAAGAAACCAATTGTCCGACTCAGCTACGCTGCCTATGAACCACAATAAAACACATGCCACAATAACTCTATGTACAGCAGCGGGACATACACGTGGTCGTTAACCAAACATCTTTCTAATGGACCTAAGTTCTGCTCCTCATGCCAGCTAATGGAAACCTAGACAGCTGCCTGGGGCTAGTGAAGTCATGTATTTTGCAGGACAACATACAACCACCACTTTGCTAAGTCAGAGCATTACCTAACTACATTCTAAATGTTTATCCTTAAACTCCTAGATAAGTTCATAAGTCTTCATCCATCATCAAGTTAACCTCTCGCAGCAAATGAAGACCACTGAAATGATGAAAACAATTAAAATTTAGGTGATCACAGCTAGGCTCCCACAACCTAGATTATTCAATCCTTGATACACAGATGCAAATAAAACCTTAGTAGACTCAAAGTGCTATGCCTTCAGCATGAAAAAAAAAATTAGTATAGGTTGAACTTTGCTAAAGCAAGAATACTGTATTGTCATCTAAACGCAAATATCTGTAATAGCAGTATTATAAGCTGTAAATATGTGGGTTCATTTTCAAGCATGTTTTAAGAAAATTAAAAATAGCAAGTTGTGAAGGGGTAATATTTTAAATGTAAATGCTTACTTAATATTTATTTCAGTTTCATATACCAACCTTATTTTCCTTTCTAATATTTTCATGCTGGCCAGAATTCTTCTAAGGTGAATGTCAGTTAAGATGATTTAACAAGTGAATATATTTAAAGGTTTAATAAATCATTTTGTGTTATTTTTCCATCTAGTTTTCTAATTATGAAATCACTGTGAATATTTATAGCTATTGAGTTTAAGATGTTGCTGGATTCATTATGTATTTTAAGAAAATTTTTAACATTGTGCCAGCCACTCTGCATTTCAAGGTAGCCATATGTTCCTTCCTCAGATTTATTTTATTAACAGAAATTTAAAATGTATGCTTTATCTAATCAGAATTTTTCTCTAAAACCATTAAGGTAAAGTTTATTTAGGTTCATTCAAATTAAACAATAACTGATGTAAGTGCAACTCCCCTACACACACACACACACACACACACACACACACACACTATCAGCTGAGGAGGCTGTTTTTTCAAATGCAATGGTAAAATGGATCATGGATTTAACTATTACAAAAAAAAAAACCCTGAAAGCAAACAGTCCCTTCAAGCTTTGCTTGTTAGTGAAATTTACAAGAAAATGAAAGTATAATATTAAAAGATAAAACCCAACAAAGAAAGACAAAAATTGTATGCTCTCTCTTAGGCGCACATGCTCACATATACAAACACACACATGTACACACATATGTCCACACACATGTGCACACATACACAAATGTGGATAAAGCCTAAAACAACTAAAAAGAAATCATAAGCCCATAGAAATATATGACATTAGATATGTCACATATATATTTGTAGATCAGAAAGACATTTAAAATAACCCTCAAATTGTAACTAAAAAAAAGTTGAAGAAAATACCAAAGACCATGGGAATGGGGGGGGGTGGGCTGGGGGAAGGGGAGCAGGACAGGAGGGGGGAGAACAAGGGAATCCATGGCTGATATGTAAAATTAAATTATATTGTAAAATAAAATAAAATAAATTAAAAAAAGAAAATACCAAAGACAATTAACTTATGAGCCCAAAAAAAGTGAAAAAAAAAACTGTATATGAATGCAGGCTTTAATTTATGATCACACGAGCCTTCCGTTTTGCATTTGTGGTGATGAACATGGAAGGGAATCCATGGTGGAAAAGGCTGCTTAAGTCACTGTGCCAGTGTAGCAAAGGGAAGAAGAGGCAACCCAGGCTCAGCACCATTTCCATTCAGAGCATGCTGCAGTGATCCTACTTCATGTACCCATCCTCATCTCCAAAAGATTACCTAGGTCTCATTTGTGCTATCATCTGGGGACCAGGCTTTTGTGACATTAAAGGCTTTGGGAGTGCATTCCAGATGCAATCCAAGACAGGCACGATGATAAGTTAGATGTCTGTATTTCATACACTCTTTTCAGCACTTCATATATTTGTGAGTGTAATGATAATAAAGAAAGAAAAGGAGATCGTAGACTAGAGAAGTTTGGAGAAGTTACAGAAGAAGTTGAATGGTGGGACAGGGAGTAGCAGAAATGATATATTGCAATATTCACATATAACCTCTCAAAATATAAAAACCAATTACGTTTTAAAAATCATGAAATAAATGGGTACACAAAAGAAAAATATGCAACACTGCTAAGAACATGATAGATACATACACTAAAATGAGTATGAGCTAAGGAATCATAATCTTAAAACTTTAAAAAAACACACACCTAGACATTATTGTTTAAATGTAAAAGCATAGAAAAATAGTTTCATAATCCAATTCTCAAAATAAATATATATATATATATATATATATATATATATATATATATATCTAGCAGTTATTTAAGAATTCAGGCTGTGAATATTTTTATTGATCAAAGTAATACACTAAAAATGAAAATCATATTCTTAGAGAGTACATAAAATACTATAAATATTTATGTAAATACTTTGTCTTACAAGTATACATTAGCCTAATATCAACTTATGGAAACGCATGGCAGTGGTGATATATATTAAAATTCAATAACATCTGTTCTTCAGCTGGCCTGACAGATAATGTATTTGGAATTGGAGCCAATAAAATTTAATCAGTTCACTTATGGTGCATAAAGCCATGATCCTGTAATTTCAGCTGAGATAGACATTGAAATTGATGAAGATGGTTATTAGTATAATCATCTTTTAAGAAACATGGATGATGTTACTAAAGATCTTAGCATATGCAACACTTTTTATCTTGTAAGCTTTATGCTTACAAATAGATACATGTTCAACCATTGAATATTTCAGAACATAAATTACTGCAGTGTTACGTAAAAATAATTTGAAGCATTTTTATTATTTGAAAATATGGTTAGGACCAACTGTGTGAAAAGGAAGACATGGCATTTTCAATTGGAAAGCAAGTCGAACACTCTGAATGTGGGTCTACCGGGTTGAGGAAGAGGCAGCATTAAGAGACAAACAAAGAACTTATACTTGATCATTTGTTTTCTTCTCATTTGTATGAACTATCTACTATGAATTTCAAAGGCAAAGTTTGTAGTAATTTGCTTTACAAATTAGTAGGAATCTTTGTTTTTAATTTTAAAAATCAGTATCGTTTATTTCAGGCTGGATTGTGCTATTCAGCGGGTGACTCAGGATTCTTTTGGACATGTGCTCTCAGTTCTTCTGAGACTAGCTACAACCCTGGCCCATGCCAAATTACCTAGTACTCAAAAGCTAACAGAGCTGTATGAGAACATCCTTAGTGATCTAGACTTAGAATAAAAAACACCCAATGAAACCAACACTCTGGTTCTATGGGACTGCACCCTGAAAGGACGTGTATTGCTTTCAGTCATACATTATCCTTTTCTGGAAGACAACTATCATTTGAAAAATCACAAATCTTATATCAATAAATTATTTCTATAAATATATGTAGCGTAAAGTGTGCTTTAACTGTTTTACTTGTTTTGTATTGGAAAAAGAGATCACTATGGTAGACAAAATTCTCAGATGGCTCTGCATTCCTGTTCAAATGTTCAACTTGTAAGGAAACACAGTTGCTTGATTCCTCTGTGGGGCTGGTGAATATGATAGACTTTTCCGATGAATGGACTATTGTATGCACAGATTTTTTTTTTTGGTGGGGGGGCTGGTAGTTTGGTTTTTCAGATACACTTCAGGTTGTGAGAAGAAAATTATTCTAAGTGAAACTATCATGGTAGATCAGATGAGACATTAAGAAATGTTGGAGATATTGAAAGGTGAAGAATGTAACACAAGTCTATACATAGCAAACTGTCAAACTGGCCAGAGCTCTACATGCCAGTCCATGGTAAGGCCTTTTAGAAGCTGGGAGTCTCCCTAAGCTGATAACTAGAAAGTAGAGATCTCAACCTTTCAAACACAAGTGATTCAATTCCGTGCCAGGCAATAAGCTAGACAAGGATTGTGAGTCTCAGATGAGAGTGCAGCCCCACACTTTCATTGTACCAAACTGATCTGTAGAACCATTCAATAAAGACTGAAATAATTGATTAGAGACTGAAATAAGCAACTGAGTGTTGAAATCTCTTACACCAAAGTAAAACAGCTAATACAGTTACTTTAAGGTCCTGTGTATTTTCATTAATCATTATAGATGATGAAATAGCAATGAATTCAAATGCAACAGTACTATTTTAGGAGTTAGCATCATTTTTAATATGCATGGATTTAAATAACCTAGGAACCATGCCTCTGAGTATCTTTGAGAGGGTAATTCCAGAGTAGATTAAGTAAGCCTCCAGCAGACTGTGAGAGTGTGGATGAAACATCAAATTGCCTGTGGGCGCTGACTTTATAAATGGGAGAAGGAATTGGAATGAGCTGGTTTACCCCATCATCTATGATTGGAAATAGAGGCTGAGAAATCGACATGTAAGATCATCTTTCACTACATACTGTGTTAGTCAGGGTTCTTTAGAATAACATAATTTACTGAGTAAATCTCTCTCTCTCTCTCTCTCTCTCTCTCTGTCTCTCTCTCCATATATATATAGTTGATGGATTAGAATGATAAACAGAATGTTGTCCATCTAATCCAATAATGCCTGGCTGTGAATGGACAGTCCAATAATCCAGTAGTTGCTCAATGCACAAGGCTAAATATCTAAGCTCCTCTTCGGTATATGCTGGAATCCCAAAAACCTAAAAACTAGGTGCTAATGCCAGTGAAGAGATGGACTTGCTAGCACAAGGAGAGCAAGTTGTCGAAGATGAATGCTTTCTTCTGCCACATCCTTATATCAGTTTCCAACAAAAGGTGTGGTCCAGATCAGAGGTGGGTTTTCCCAGCTGAAAAGAAATGGATTAAAGATATGTCTTCCTACCTCAAATATCCAGATTAGAAGTGGATATTCCTACTTCACATTAAGCAAACATCCCTCACAGGTGTGCCCACAATTTTTGAGTTCCAGACATAGTAAAATTAACAACCAAAAATGGCTATCATGATAGTAGGTCCAGGGCTGGCCTTGTTTATAGGAGATTCAGTCAAACAAAACAAAAATAAAAAAGAGAAAAATAGGATATCATATGGATCCATTCTTCCATCTCTCTTTTTCTTCTGAGTGTGGCAAGTCACACCTATTCTAGCCATCATATACTCCTAGCAGTGGACCTTAAATCTGTGAGCTAAAATAAAACAATTGTCCTTCAAGATGCTTCTTCCAAAATATTTAAGCAGAGTACAAGAAGATATGTTCATCATCTCCTCCTTGTAGATGTGTGGTGCCGAACCTTTGTCAGGCTACACGCAAACATACTATTGTAAAACTAGAAATTAAGAAAGAAATGGTGAATATTTTTTTCTAATAAAATAGAGCCCATGTGTGATCTAGAGAACAATAGCCATATTTAGCAACAGTAAATCGAAGAAAAAGTGTTGACATTTTTAAGAATATATAAACTGCCTGTGAAGTGGAGAACAATAACCTCTGACTTTATTTTACTAACACCTCCAATAGGTTTATGCATGGTTCTTTATTCTTCAATTTTTAAATTGTTTTTGGTAACTTAGTATTTATTTTTGTACTTGTGAAAAAATACAACTACTTAATTTTTCAGTGTTAAATGTTGAAAAACAGGTAAGAGTAAAATTAGTAATATATCTTCTTATTTAATATATAACTTTCATTTACATATAATTAAAAATAGTCAATACAAACATTATTACACATTCACAGACAGTTCATTCTGCTTTCTCCTAATGAGAATGGAATGGGCATCACTCAAACATGATAATAACAATAAAAATACATAAAAAAATCACAATTTTCTTTTTTGTTACCCCTACAGTGAAAAACTAAAGGACAACCAATATATAAGGAGGATAACATTTCTAAGAACTAATGAAAATAGAAAAAGAAACAAAGAATGTATTCATTTGCATACTACCTTCGTTAGTAAGAGGATGTAATTATTGCTGCAGAAAAAAGAAGTAAAACTTGTCTGCCTGGCAAATGGATGGAACTAGAAAAAAATCAACCTAAGTGAGGTAACCCATATCCAGAAAGACAAATACGGTATGTATTCACTCATAAGTGGATATTAGATGTAAAGCAAAAAATAACCAGACCCCAGTCCACAGTTTCAGAGAAGCTAGGTAACAAGGAGGACCTTAACAGGACCACATGGATTGGCCTGGGAAGGGGAAATAAATGAGATCTCCTGTGTAAACTGGGTGGTGGGGAAGGAGAGTAGAGTGAGAGTATGAGGGATGGGAACATGTAGGATCAAGATGGTCCAGTTGTGGGAGAGACAGAGAGGGAGAGCAAGGGAGAGGTATCTTGATAGAGGGGATCATTATGTGGTTAGGGAGAAACCTGGTGCCAGGAAAACTCCCAGGAATCCACAAGGATGATCCCAAGTAAGACTCCTAGCAATAGTGGAGAGGGTGCCTGAACCGGCCTTCTCCTGTAATCAGATTGGTGAATACCCTGTCATCATAGAACTTTCATAGAGTAACTGATGGAAGCAGATGCAGAGATTCACAGGCAAGCACTTGGCCAAGCTCCAGGAGTCTAGTTGAAGAGAGGGAAGAGGGATTACATGAGCAATGGGGTCAAGACCATAAAGAGGAAATCCAAAGAGACAACTGACAAGAGCTCATGGAGCTCAGAGCTAGCGAGTCTGTATGGGACCAACCTATGCCTTCTGCATGTGGATGACAGTCGTGTAGCTTGGTCTGTTTTTGGGGCCCCTACCAATGAGACCAGGACCTGTCCCTGGCAAGTGAGCTGGGTTTTTGGAGCCCCCTCCATATGGTGCGATGCCTTGCTCAGGCTTGATGCAGGAGGAAGGAGCTTGGTTCTGCCTCAACTTCATATGCCATGCTTTGTTGATTCCGATAGAAGGCCTTACCCTCTCTAAAAAATGGATGGAGGGGGCAGGTAGAAAAAGGTAGGGGGAAGGGATTGGAGGAGAGGATGGAGAGGAAACTGGTTGACCTGTAGAATAAATACATTTTAAAAAAACTTGCCTGTCTTTATGACACTGAAGACCAACACACATTTTAATATATTAATTTTCATATAAAATATTTATTTTTGGAGTATTAATTTTCCATCATTTATGTGTATATGCCTGTGCATGCCAGGTGTCTACAGAGGCCAGATGAAGGTGCTAGATTCCCTTGGATTAGACTTACAGGTTATTAACCACCAGGTGTGTAATGAGAACCAAACCTCAGTCCTCAGCAGAAACAGTAAGTGTTATTAACTGCATTTTCCATCTCTCTCGTCCTTATGTATGATGCTTAAGAAGATGGAAATGTCAATCACAGTCGTAAAATTGTCAAGAAAAACCAGTGGGACTAAACAACAGTAAAATACATAAAGTGACATAAATATTCCTGTTGTATAAAAAACACTAAAACAAAAATCATATCAAAATCCAGCAAGAGTAGAATATACATATATGTCCATGTGTGCATAAAATTGAAAATAAAATGAAACATAATTTACATATATCTTGTTGCCTAAAACTTATTTTGCTTAAATGAACCATATGACTTTTCTCTTTTTATAAATAATGAATATAGTTCTATTTATTTTTGTAATTATTATTTTAATTTTTTTAAAACAATAAACTTTTTATTTTACTCCATTTCCAACTCTTCTTATATCCTCTCAATACAAAATTTGCTTCTATGTATAAAATGGAATACTGAAATTTTTGAAGAGAAGAGGTGACTCGCAGCAAAAATAACCTCAGTATCTCAAATTTTACATTTGTGTTCACTATTATGAAGATCTTTCTCATTGTAAGCATCTAAATATTCCTTGATGTTTGCTAGCTTGATAGAACATTATTATTCTAATTTTATTTAAAAGAAAATAAGGTGCAAATTTGTTGTTTTATGTTACAATTCCTCATCTTATTGAAATAAGTACATTTGTAAATACAATGTTTTCACATAAAATTAATACAACTAACAGAATTTTGTATGAGATTTAAATGTTTTCAAACCTTTATAGATACTTGCTCTGTACATGTTACAATTTTAACTTTTAAAAGTATCACTTTAATTACTTATTGATAATGAGTGAAGAACTGGAGACTAGAACCAGGAACCAACTTCAAATTACCAAGAGCATGGAAGATTACCAATATAATGTTTGAGTGTCTTTAAATTGTTATAAATACTTGAAAACTAACAAGAGGCATGAAATTAGCCCAGTAACATATAAAGCATGAAATGGTAATTGATATACTCTATGGATAATACATATTTATATATGTGTAGTTAGGGGAACAACAGCTTATGTTGTATATCCAGAAACATCTTTCCTCTAATCCCTACTTCATTCCATGCTAATTACATCTTAATGTGATGGGTTTATGGATGATTTTCCTTATCCTTTTAAATGCGCTTAGGGTACATTTGGAAACTCTATTCTGAGTGTATATTACTACACAAAACCTAATTAGAGCAATGAGCCTAAGTTGGACATACGCACAATTACTCAGTTTTCTCTACAATTCCTCATTTTTGAAAGTAGGTAGTTATTAATCATTACATTTTGAATAATTAGTTAAGCATTGATTTACCAAAGAAAAATTTATTATATTTTCATCCTGCTTTTTGTTAATTAAGAGATGGAAGAAATATCAAAGAACATAAAAGATCTTATACTGAATTTTAATGTAATCATTGTAGTAATTTACATTTGCATCTGAGTCATTGTATTTGTGTTGGAATGTTTCTAGAAAAG
This sequence comes from Peromyscus aztecus, assembly GCA_902168405.1. NCBI lineage: Eukaryota > Metazoa > Chordata > Mammalia > Rodentia > Cricetidae > Peromyscus > Peromyscus aztecus. The sequence goes on along the minus strand of CABHPQ010173164.1, from coordinate 10,733 downwards.
GCCTCCATATGATTCTCAAGAAATTTTATAGAGACCCACTGTCAACTCTAGTGTTCCTTATAATTTAGTTTGACATTCTATGAATGAAGGAGTTTAAAAAATTCAAATTTCATTATCAAAATATACTATTTTATTTTCTTAAAATAGTATGCTTAAAGAAATCACATGCTACTTAATATTTTTAAGGATTTGTTTTATTTTATTTGTGTGTGTGTATGTGTGTATGTCTCTCTGTGTGTGTCTGTGTTTCAGAATGTATTTTCATGTACAAGTGTTCACATCTGTACAGTTTTGTGCACACCAAACAGGTGCCTTTGAAGGTCTGAAGAGGGCATCAGATCCCTTAAAGAGGGGTATTAGAGAGTCCCTGCATGTGGGTGTTGGGTCCCAACTCTGATTATCATGATTGAGCAAGAAGTCTTCTTAACATGATTCCCCTCTTAATCTTCACAGGAACCAACAGACAGGAGAAGTCTTCCCATGCTTTAATGTAGGCAATGACAGGCAAGAGAAAATAACTTCCCCAGGAAAGATTCCCCAATTGATTATCTAATACCAAGTTGTTGTCCCTGAAATCACATTGGGTTGAGCAGATTATGTTCATATATATGTATATATAAACATATATATGTAATATATCATAATTATAAATATTTGTAATAAAAATGAAAGAAAATTAGGCATCCGGCCCTGCATTTGAGAGCAAGCAGGGGGTAGTTACATAGGAGTGAGTGGGGGGAGGGGGGAGATTAAGAGGAAAATGATGGAAATGCATTTTGATTAAAAACTACAAAAAAAATAATTTAGTTTTGAATTCTATATACAAGATGTGAAGCTTAATCATGTCTGTTTGATGGGACTGAGAATCAACATGAAACGAGTCTCTTGATATGTCGGTGAGGGAAATTTTAGACTGGGTTATCTGAACGGGAGACACACACTAATTGTGCTTTCATAGTTCCATCGCCTGGAAACCTGGACTGAATAAAAGAGAAGAAAGCAAGCTGAACACGACCATTGCATTGCATTGCATTGCATTGCGTTCATGTCTCCATGTTTCTGTTCACTGGGTGCTGTATGACCAACCTCATAATGGGATGATCTCTTAAACTGTGAGCCAAAGTCAGGTCTACCTTTCTTTAGCTTGCTTCTGTTGGATATTTTGTTCCAGTAGTATGTATAGTAAGTAGCAAACCCACAGGCCAACAATGTTTAAAGAGAAGGATCCTCACACTTGTTTAATTACTACTCTTTTCAGAACATGCTTGCTTCATTTCTGTTTTAATTCATGGCAGGTTTAAATTCAAACACAGTCGCATGGAAAAGGTCTGTGAATCCTTATTTTTGCTTTGTTATCATCAGGTTACTGTAGTAAACAAATCATACTTAACGCAGGACATTGGAAGAGACAATGAGTAAGTATAAGGCTGTGGGTCTTTCTAGACTTAATCAAAGGTGGAGATCTGCAAACTTGAGAAAGTCATTTGCTGTGTTGGTAAAGTGTAGGAATTCCAGGAGGTCAGGGAAGAAGACATGCACATTATGCATGTTAGGTTAACAGAAAATTGTGTAAATGTTGACTCTTTCAACTTCCAATAATTCCTGAATTTATTTCCTATGGCACATAATTTCTAATTTTTTAGATAATTTGATATAACTATGCATTACAGTTATTTAAAATATAAAACAGCTTTTATAATTTGTATGTATATATATATCATATATATACACACATTTATATACATATATATAATTCTGTGGAAATATCTTGGCTGAATCATTTCTCTCTGTTTACTTAGAACCAGTTCTGTATGTAGGTATCAAATAAAAAAAAAATCAAACAATGCATTATTTAACAAATTCAGAAAGAGGAAATTTAATTCTGGTCAAAATATATAAGAATAAATATATAATAATAAATAATCGCTGTGTTTAGTTTCTAGTGGTAGATTAGTAACCAACAGGTTCAGGTATATATTCACAATGTGGATTATTCTGTAACCTTAGATTATAATTTTAGACTATTTATAGAGCAGTGATAATCACATTGGTTTATTTTAGAAAGTTTTAATGAGCAGGTAATTGTTTTAGGGGAATTCAGTTGTTCTAGGAGGGGGATTGTGAACAATAGGATAAAAGCATATTTCTTACAGAAATTTTAGTAAAAGTGTGAATCACAAAAACAAAAAACTTACCCAACTTTACATGTTTGACAACTATCACCAAAATCAGAATTCTGAAATAAAGCATGTAGAGCAAGGACTGAAGTCAAATGAACCAGGAAATCAAGGTCATCAACACCATCATGCAAGTCATGTGACTCTACAAGCAGCAAGATGTATTTCAAACCTTGTCTGGTATATGAAACTGAAAAACAATAGAAGATTGTTGATGTGCACTTAAAATTTAATTGGACAGTGTTTAATATAAAATATTGTCTGAGAGTAAAACTGAGAAGGGCTCGGGCAAAGATGATTATGCCTTTCATGTGAGTGGTTGTAGTTGTGGTAGGATCCCCTAGAATTTAAGGTTAGAAACAAGAGGATCTGTGATTGTCTGAGTATAGTACTGAAGAATGATATCTCAGCGATTGATATGTTCTGCTATGTAAAGACAATGCGTTTACATCAACAAATTTTATGATAAACTTTGATTGAAAGAAATGTTTTCTTTTGAGTTATGCTAACTTTAGAAGTCACAGGCAACTAAGTATTCTAAATTATATTGTGATAGTCAATTTTTCTCTCTACCTTATTTTGTCATAAGAAGGCAAAATTCTTACAAGATTATTCTACTAGTAAGTTTTTAAACACATTCAGAAATGCAGACTGTCTTTTAATGAATATAGAATCCTGAGAAAGATGAAGACTTATAGCTTTTAAGTCTGAAGAAAACAATGGATGGAGACCTCACACACTTTTTTAAATTTTCATTTTAAATATTTTGGTTTATCTATTTCATACAGTTCATCTGAATACATAGTGGAAAGTGATCATAAGGGCCAGACGAAGTACAAATGTTTTGATAGTAAGTTTTCTTTATGAAATAAAAGTGAATATAGATAATCAAGACGTAAACATACATACATGCATATACTCATGTTCTGTGTGTGTATGTGTATTTCTGTGTGTGTATGCATAGATTGAGCCACCCTATGAATCTGAGATTATAATTTTATTCAAGCTATACCAGAAATTCAGGCTAATATTTTCCAACAAACATCAAAATGTAAGTAGATATCAGGTATTAAGTGTAGAAATTTGAATCAGTGCTGTAGTTAGGACTAGCAATATCATAGGAACATAAAACCATAAACGGAAGTTCCCAGACAAAAGTCACATACCGACTAAAGATTCTAAAATGTGCATGGACTCATTTGTGTGCTCTGATTGTGGATTAGATTGTTAGAAGGTTACATGTCCAAATGCAATTATTCTGGCTCAGTACTATCCTATGAAATCATTATAGTTTGCATTGTAGTAAGTATATGCTTTTGTGTTTTATATAAACTGTAGGAATATGTTAACACACCATGAGATTACACTAAAAATAACGTTGTATAAGATGTTGAAGACAGAACTGCAACAGTTTTTGCCTGCATTCCTGTAACCCAGCCACCTGATTCCCCACCAATATATTCTCAGTGCTTTGATTTCTGACTTTTTTGTTCTGTAACTTTGAAAGTTCACATAACTGCTTCCACATTGGAACATTATTCAGAATAACCTGCATCTTCATTCCTGGGCAAGTCACTAATATTTGAATCCAAACAAAATCTGCCCTTCCCCTTTTATACCAGTTGTGTTTTTTGTGTGAGTATACTAGCATGTAATTATCTAAAGCATCACCACTATCTAAGTAGTAAGCTGAGTTATGAAAATGATACAAAACCTCATGTTCAAATGGTCTTAACTTTGAAACTGAGAAAATAAAATTTAGATTGCTAATTTCATGAAAATCAGCTCCAAAATCAAAAGCAGAGACCTAGGATATCCAGGAAATAGGATTTCAAAAATAAGAGGATGTGGTGGTATTTTATTTGTGCTTTAATAAAGCTTGCCTGGAGATCAGGGGAAAAGGCAAGCCATTGTAAGTCAACAAGAAGTCAGGCAGCACACACCCTCAATCCAATCACTTATCAAGCAGGATCTCTATGTGTTCAGGACCATACTAGGGAACAGAGCCAAGTGTGATGACACACGCCTTTAATCCCAGTACCAAACATAGAGACCTGGAGTTCTGTACAGACAGACAGTGACAAGGAAGTGAGGTAGCTGGGCTAAAACAGCCAATGAGAGGGCAGAACAGCAAGGCAATAAAGGTGTGGGTAAGACAGGAAGTAGCTCACATTTGGAAGATGCTGAGTTGGTGAGGTAAGATTGGCTGGTGGCTTTTCCTATTTCCCTGATCTCTCTAAGGCTTTCAACCCTATATTTGGCTCCATGTTTTTTATTTAATAAGACCATTTAGAAATTTGTCTACAAGATGACAGTTAATATTTAAAAACTTGTTAATAATAAAAAAGAAGAGAACACAGAAAGCCCAGTAACAAGCTGTAGTTCACAAAAGACCTTGATAGAGCATTTTTCAGTAGTATGGGTTTTAAAACAACAACAACAACAAAAAAAAGGTAAAATGCTGAATAAGTGACAACTTGTGATTAAGAAGGCTGATTTGAGGCTGTTAGCATGTGTCCCAGTGAAGAAATGTTAGAATAAGAGAGATCAGGATGGGTTTGCATGTATGTGTGTTTTGTTGTTGTTGTTGTTTTGATTATATTTTGTTTGCTTGTTTGTTTGCTTGTTTTACAAATATCAGGTACCAAAGAAAAGAGAGCCCATAACTCTTACAAGCCTCAAGTCTAGTTGTGGGTTTTTGTTTCTAGCAGAATGGGGTACTTGTCTTTGTTGAGGTGTTTATTGCTATCATACAATATCATGACTGAAAATAGCTACTTGGAGAGAAAAGTGTATTTTTCATCTTATAGCTCTCAGATCATATTTCATCATTGAGGTAAATCAGGAACTCAAGGCAGGAACCTGGAGGTACTAACAATTTCAATAGAATGATAATTACTGTCTTGTTCTCATGGGATACTCAGGCTTCCTTGTACAACCCAGAACCACTTGCTTAGATGTAGCAAAGCCTGCACTGAGCAATCCCCTCCACATAATCATTAGTCAAGAACATGCCCAAATGACTTGACATAGGACAATCTACTAGAAGCGTTTTCTAGATTGAGCCCCCACCCCCTACCCCCGGTTAATTGACTGTAGCTTATGCCAAATTGACATGAAATTATCCAATGTATCATCAGTGGAGGAGAATCTCCCCAGCTCTAAAATGCTTTGTCCAGGCACCATAGGTGAAGCTACAGTTTAAAGCTGAGCTATATCGGAGATCAGAAACAAGGAATAATCATGAGTCAGGGAATAATAATGAATTTAACCTTAAGCAGGTTAAATTCTCCTTGGAGAAAGTTCTAGAGAACATAAAGAAAAATGATTGACAAGTTGAAATGTGTTGTTGGCACGAGGACACTTCAGGGAAATGCAGCTTTCCCTTCAGTGCCTTGAAGCAGACTCCATCAGCTGAGAAAGCTCTGGAAATTGAAGGCTGAAAGTCTGAAAACAATGGGTAGATTAACCTCTGGAGACATCTATGTGCCATAGAATTCAAAGGTATGGGCTCCAAGAGCACAGAAGCTCCAGTGGGATACTGGAAACACACAGATGCATCATTCTGGCAGAGTGATTAATAGGTAATGGGTTCTGAAACGCAGAGAAGGTACCACCTGGAGAGATCTCAGCACAGAAGTCTTCCTTTCCTCCCAATATCCTGCAGACACCAAAGCCTAGAACATTAGCCTCCAGAAAGCAGAACCCAGGGAGTCTTGAGAGACTGGGAAGTCCTGCCCATCATTAAAGCTGCAAAGGTAAGTTTGGCCTGCAGAGGCTGTGTACGCAAATCAGGACAGATACTAAAGTAAAACAAACTCTGGTCAGCATCTGATTCTTGCCAAGTACAGACCCATTTCCATGTCAAAACAGAAATGAAAAGATTCCACACATTAAACAAATCTCCCCTCCTCCTTCAGTATATAATGTATAGTCTCTAATTTTTGAGACCAAGAAAGAAGCTGATATGACCTTTTTTTGTTTGTGATTTTTATTCCCACTTCACCAATATGTCCTCTTTTGCTATTCCCTTTCTAATGTTTTTAATAGTATATTTATCTTATTAAAAAGCTTTATATTCCCTTTTTATTACCTCTCTTATATTTACCTGATAATCTTCTACGTATTTATTCATTATTAAGCAATCTACTTTCTTTTCCTTGTCTTTGTTTAATGATTTTACTCTTGAGAAATTTATACATTTGTACTAAACCTCCATCACTCACATCTCCCATCACTTTTTCCTTCCAACTCTTACCAGCTTCCCTCACAAATTCATGACCTCTTTTTTATTATGATTTTTTTTGTGTGTGTATATACCTATGTCAGTGTGAAAATGGGAAATCTCACATGGTCCCACCATTAGATGAAGAGATACAGGTAGACAGCAGCTGCTGAGAGAGGGAGAGTCAGTATGTTCCTCAAATGAGTTCCTGCTTAAGTTGTCCAGTCTCAAGTGGTCTGCCCTGGGCACATCATATACATATGAACTATCCTATATGTTCTGCCCTATAGGATATATATATACACAAATATATATATATATATATATATATATTTGAAAAAAGAGTTTTATATCTGTTGCCATTTGGGGTATGCAAATTACAACTACATTTACTCTAAAAGCTGATGGATATTTCCTTTATTATTGGGGGAAAAGACAAAGTATTTTACTCCAGGTTATTGGAGAGAAAAATCATAATCATCATACCCTGCTAGAAACCCGCACATCTACAAAACAGAATGGCTAACAAGAGGTGACTACAGAACCAAGGTCACCAAACTTTTCAGATTAGACCTGAGGCCCACTCAGATACACTTAGCTTGTGCTATGAACCCTGTGAAAAGCCTATGGTGCAAGGCCATACGATCTGGAGGAAGAGGAAGAATACTATGAAATAGCTTCTTCTGATTATGATGTGACCATTGTAATCCTGAAGACAATATAGCTCTGACCTCCTGGAAGTGTCCTATACACAAGAAAGAGAGATAGAGGGAGGGGCACAGACAAAGGAGTGAGGGGTGGAGCTGGGAAGCAGGAGTCAGCATGTGTGTGAAGAGCTAAGAGAAGGTAATGGAGCTGGAGGTGAATATGATCACAACACATAACATACATATGTGATATGGTAAAAAAATAATATATATCTCAAAAGTATCTTAGTAATAAAAATGAATTTCAGTAATTAAATTTAAAAATAAGAATAGAATGGAACAATTGTTGTATACCAACAAACTGAACCTGTCAGTGACAGTGTAATCTCACATTGTATTTAATTTAAATGTACATTTTTACTGTAGTCCTACATACACTTTTTTCATGAAATCACAAAATACACAGGAACAAAATGAAAGTTAAGCAGAGCTTAATTATGTAAAAGAAACTAAGCGATAGAGGCAGATGCAAGGGGTCCTTGCAGTAAGTAGTCAAAGAGGACTACCATAGTGTATTGGTTGTACCTAGAGGGAAGTGAAAGGTAAAGTGAGATATGTTCCAGACAGTTATTGATGATGCTGCTTTCCTGATGTAAAGTATAAAACATTACATGGAGAGAAAAGGGGGGAAAGGCTTTACAATGACAAAGTTCTAGCACAGGGAGCAGGCATTCATTGATTAAGGCTGCATGAGTTGAGATTAGTTTGGGAATGGATTTCTGTTTGGGACTTGTGGAGACTACGAGGGTAATCAGAACTGAAACCTACAGTTAAGGAGGACAAATGCATGGGGATTTGTGGGGAGTACATGAAGGTGGGGAGTCACAACCTCACAACCGGTGATGCTTGTCACTCCATGAGGCCGGAATTTCTAGAAAAGGAAGAGAAACAAACCGATTATTATAAACTGTGTGAAGGTTTGCACAGGCCAGCGGTTGCCTCAATGCATCTAACCTTAAAGAAAGATTAAAAGGAGTATAAAGTGATTTTGTTGATGGCCTCCTATTAATCACTGAGTATGGATGAAACACTTGGACATTACTAGACTATGGCAACTGAAATTTGGTAAGATATTGTGGATCTGTGGGATAATATACTAAAGTTAAGTGACCTTCTTTAATCAATCAGGGACTTTCAAATGAAGAAAAGGGAGTATAATGCAAGACTTAAATTTTTGGAGAATGTTGCCATAAATTCTAAGTCTGCTCTGCTTTTATAAATTTGGTGAAACATACAAATCCTAAATATAATGGGGGTAGCGCTACCCTGAGCATTCAGCCTTCTCCATCTGAACAAAACCCTTAAAATTGATGAACCACAATCTACTTTTACAAAACAAGAAAATATTCAACCTCCAATCTCATTCTCTTCCCCATATTCAGCTTCTCACTTTCTCATATGCTGGCACATCCCTCACATTCCCTCCTCACTTCTAGCTTTATGTTAGAGTCAAAATATGGTATGGAAACAAGATTTGAATTCTGTTTTAAAGTTTAAATTCAGCACTTCCTTTGTTTCTCAATCATCCGGTTACATGATATCTGTGGGTTCCAACTGAGGTTTCAGTGTCTACGCAGTCGCTACTTTACGCCTGGCTTTAAGTAATTACATATTGATTATTTGAGTGTTTACTTTATGTCACTATTTAATACCTGTGCAGTAAGGCAGTGTACTGATCTGTGGCTAGGAATAATAAAAAGGCCAAGGGATTTTAAATAGTTGATGTGGAAAGTCATTGCTTAGACAGAAGGACTATTTTATGTCAAAACATATACTTTTTTATGGCAGAAAAAAAGTAATGCCTCTTTGGAACTGGCAGCTTCATGCTCCTTTTGATATAATACAAGTTCCCCAGAGTATTTGAATTATCTTGAGATATATCTTCATGCTGTGTATCCTTTGCGAAAGCATGAAACGTATGCTGTTGTTTTGGATATAAAATATATTTTATAACAGAGAGCATTATCATGTAGAAAGCATTTTAAAAATAATATAATATGACCTCACAAATACTAGTAATGATGCTTAGATGCAGCCTTCTAGGAGCTCAAAAGATTTCTGTCTTGTTTTCATAAGTAGCTAGTTTTTTCTATTTTAATGTCACATTAATTAGATTTTTATGAGAATACTGCTTATTTTATAGTTTCAATTTTGAGCATTGCAAATAATTTTGAAACTCATTGTACTTTTACAATATAGACAATATATATATATATATATATATATATATATATATACACAAAAACATGAAAACCATCCAGATATTTATTTGACAAAAATATTTCATCTATACACACTTAATGCATTGATAACTTGAAATTTTTCTATTAAAAATCTAGGACTATGATTTCTGTTTTGTCAAATTAATCATTATTCTACAAAATTACAAGAAAAAAACTGATAGTTTTGCAATATTGTGCAATCATCAGATATATTTTATACTCAGACATCATATTTATATATAGCAATATTAGCTAAGTCCATTGATAATTCTGTGAAATATTTCCATGAAGCAGAGAAATAATCAATGAAAATAGCATCAAATCCTTCAGCCAGCCCCTTCTCATGAAATGTATCTGCAATATCTCTACAATCCTGAGCAAAGCTGCTTAGGCAAGAGTTAATTCTGATCAATCAGGGTTTATTTAGTCTTTGGAGTTGCATTGTTGACTACACTATAAATTAAGGCAAGGTGGCAAGCAGATTCTAGAAAACCACTGTCTCTATTAGATCCAAATTAATGTCTCAAGGTCTAATGGTTCAGGTGTCCCTCTTCTGTAATATGTATGTAATATATTACTTAGTTATAAAACCTGAATGATATAAGAAAAATTGAGGATGTAAGAAATAAAGAATTCTTTTTAGGATAACTAATAAGAGAAATATGTTGATATTGTTTTATTTGGAGTTGATTGAGATGTAGTTTGGAGGGTAATAAACATCAGACAGACATGAACGAAGATTTCAGATGTTGTACAATGCTAAAGATAATAAAATAACATACAAGTTTCTGTTTCTCTCCTGTAGGTAAATCCCTGGTTGGTTGCCCAGGAAACATATGGTACCTAGGATAGGGAGAGCAGCCAGGCAACTTGAACTACAAGGCTGGAGCAGAAACACATATGTCTTTTACATCATTTTGTGGGGATCATAAAAATTTCATTTGTCTATTAACTATCCATTATTAATCAAAGAAATTCCAATTTATGAGACAATAGAACCACGTCTTTTAGAAATAAAGTTATTCAGAAATATGTTTATAAGGAAAGTAAATCAGAGAGATCAGGAAAAGTATGAATAAAGAACTCAGGAGCTGCTAAGGACTATTTACAGTGCCAAGTATGAAAACTTTAAAATTAATCAAAAGAATATTTACTATCTTCTATGCTGCCAAATACTTTCAAATCTTATAGATCTAGTAAACCCATAGGGATTACCTTAGCTTGATGAGCGTTGATGTCACAACTTGCTTCAGAATGATGTCATAATGTCAGGTTCAGTCTGCCAAAGTGTATTGATGAGACATTGCATGATTTCTCAAGTAGTAACTCCCATGATATTTCCATATTTAAAGAGGTCCATGGTATTGGTATGCATGTGTGCATATGTGTGAATACACATGTA